>JAXGGA010004171.1:0-91813 GCA_038373865.1 Uloborus plumipes | reverse complement strand
GCTAGGAAATCGGACTAAAACAAATTAATCTGCAATATTTTTTAGCAAAGATGAAATTAAAGAAAAGCTAACTCGTACTTCAGAATTGTACTAAACACGGATATTAACCTTCCGAAGCAGAGTTTAATTTACATGGGAACCTACAGGAGCTCAGCTCTTGCACTCTTTTTCATGTTATGGGAAGTTTTGCACATTAGACGTTATTCACATAAGAAAATAAGTTCTGAAGATTATGGGGCCCCACTACTCTTATTAGAAATTAAACTCTGCTCCCAATGTGAGACCAACTCAATGTTTAATTTATCAGATAAGCCCAAGTTTATTTGGGTCTGGCACCAGGCAGCTTGTCATGGCACAAGACAAAACATGATAAAGTTTTGATTTTTTAAATATTATGATCCAAATTAGCCGTTAAATCTGCAACTTACAACAATCTTAAGATTTGGGAAAGGTATTGTAATCAAAGTTATATGGAATGATTATTAAATCTAATACATTGATGTCTTGATGTTATTGGAACAGGACTACACTATTATCAGACTTTTAAAATTATGGTTCTGTCACTACATAATAAAATTTTACAGCATTCCTGTTGCTGCATTTTTAAATTATCAGAAACATAAAATATCCAAAAAAAAAAAAAAAAAAACATAAGCAAGGCTTTTCGGCAATATATTTAAAAGATTGACAAAGCATGTGTAGAGTTAATCCTAATATATAAATACATCTTTTTTACTTTCAGAAAAAAAAATTGTACATCAAAAACACTTCAAGATCAGTTTAAATTATTCATTCATTAACCCACTGACGGTTCTGGACGTCTTATCACATCCATTTAACATGTAATTCTGGAACTGCCGGACCGCCGGGGGGTTAAAGCATGAAATATATTTATACAAAAGCTAAATATTAACAAAAATATACAAGACATATTTTAAAAGCAACTTAAGTGTACCAGAAGGTTTTACTTCAAACCATTTTTTGTAATGACTCTGATAAGGATATCCATATTTCTTAGTTTTAGAAAGTTATTTTAACCAACTTCCAAAAATTACTTCATATTTGTTACAGAATGTTTCAAGACATTTTGTCCTCAAAAAAAAAAAAAAAAAAAAAATTCAATACTCTGACACATTAAAAAAAATTTAGACATACTTTTTCTTTCTAAGTATAAATTAACACACCATTTTTTAAATTATTATTATTTTTAATGTTCTCAGGAAGACCTCACCATTTTCTACAGGAGTTTGTAGAAAAAGAAGCATTGTGAGTTACAAAATGCTGGAAAGCAATATTATATTAACTGCTCTTTAATATACAGTGACTGGAAATGTGGTTTCCAGTTTTTGTATGCCAGAAGCTAGTCAAGTTTAATCACATAATGTTGCTCAAATCACGCAAGAAAGAAGTATGGACAAGAATCCAACTGAAAAATGATGATGATGATGATAAAGTAAAAGATTTATATAATGCAGTCAACTCTCCCAAACTGAAAGTCTGCAACCAAGCAATTTGCAGATTTTAGAATTTTGCAGAGCCCTATATTCTTCAGAACTTATTTTCCTACAGATATATTCTCAACTCCTACCTAATGTGCAAAAATTCCCATAAACTCGAAAAGTACAAGAGCTAAGCTCTTATATGCTCCCATTGAAATTAAGCCCGAATCACATATCTTGAGCAAATTTTAGACGATTGTGTATTTTAGGTTAGCGGAACTGAGAGAGTTGACAGTACTATATGAAAGAAATATTTAAAAAAAAAAAGTCAGACAGCTTTGATTTCTCACTGGTAAATGCCATAAGATTGCGGCCATCGCATACAAGCATTAAATGCTAGTTTTGCTACACTTAGGTCCACTTATGATACTCAGAGTCTTAAAGCATGTCAATATGTTACAGCAAAAAAAGAAGGAAAAAAGCTCCATATGACTAATGAAATGTACAGATGAATTCAGTAAAAAGAGTATTGCAATCTGAATGGAAAACCTTATGACGTATCGTTGGGAAGTCCAAATAACTTCACAGTGCCAGCATCTCTTTCTCTCATGTGCTTATCTTTATCGTCACACGCGAAAGCCAGGAGGTATCTCTTCGGATGCCAAGCCACCGTGAATGTCGGAGATTCGCAGGGTACTTCGGCTAATCTTTCTCCTGGGGAAAAAACATAACTTTATTTTTAATCAGAAAAAGGCAAAAACAAAGTTAGAATGAATTGTACATTTTAAATTAGAACAAATGAACAACTGCAAGTACAAGTTTCATGACTTATTATACCCTGTTACTTTAAAATAGGCGTATCAATTTAATGAATTTTGTATCGTCTACATGGAAACCCCACGAAAGACAACTGTTTCACTTTTTTTCCCCCCGCTGCTGAGGCATTTCATTTATTTTATGTCTATCGAATGAGGCTTACGCTTTTATTTATGCCCTCGTATCTCAGCTATTTCTAAAAGTTTTTTAACAAATCTAGCGCTAAATAGTTTGTTTTAGCAAGACCTGCCATCATGAATATCCGTTAAAAGATACTTCAAAAAGTATTCTATTAACGTTGATTGAATAATAGTTTACGCACAAAACAATTTTAATCGTTTGCATTTAACCATTGTTGCAAAAGCTAAGTGGGAAAAAAGTCCATAGCCCTGTAACTATGACAACCATTAGGGAAAAGTACAGAGACCGGGAAATTAATACTTTTTTCATCCACCTCTTATCGTTACACAGGGAGTAGTCAGCAGTCAACATTCCCTGTTACCAGGGACGTAACTAGAGGGGGGGCAGACGGGGCTCGTGCCCCGGGTGCCAGATTTTAGGGGCGCTGAACTGGCTAAGTAACTGCATAATTTTCTTTTCATTATTAAAAAAAAAAAACAAAGCACAAAACCAATGTGTGTCGGTGATAGGTCTGGCCCGATATTCAGGGGTGTGAAGAGGGAAAAACTTATCCCTTTGGCTTTGAGAGAGTATTGTATGTATATAGTTGTGCTATTTCTTCATTTTCTATGTAATACACGTTGAGTATACCCTTATATGCCGGTTCAGACGTTGGCGTTACCATTTTTTTTCGACAAATATTTTATTTTACTTAAGTTTAATGAGGGGGGGGGGGGGCGCCGAAGTGAAGTCTTGCCCCTGCTTGAAAATGGCCTAGTTACGTCCCTGCCTGTTACTTGGGGTATATATGAAGATATTTGCTGTGTGTGCATCGGGGGGGGGGGGGCATTTTTTTTTGTAAAAGGTTTTAATTTTTATGAGCGATGTCATCCTATTTCACACAACATTCTTTTTTATCAGGAGATGGTGGAGTTTAAAGCAAAAAGGGTATGAAAAATATTTTTACATTTGTGCTCAATATACTTTGTACAGTTCAGAAATTTATTAGGACAATTGCAACCCAGAAACAAGTTAAAAGACTGCATTAACATTTCAAATGAGTTAAAATACAACAATAGTTGTTACTCATATGATATTCATTCATCTGAGCATTCTGCTTAAAAAAAAAAAAAGAAATTTTCAAGTCTAAAATACAAACTTTTATGAAAGTGCCGATTTTTCAAAACTTCTCTTTGAAGAAGCAGACTTTCAAAAAAAATTGAGGTAGATTTTCTGTGACGGTACCAAAAAGTGGTAGTAAAATTAGCTTACATTGGGTCTCGCAAATAAATATTGTTACGAAATGATTAATACCTTTGGCCTCAAAAATATAAACAACAAAGCCGAAAAAGCGCAAGAAACTTTTTGTGGACTTCTTTCAATCCATAAACTAATTTCTTTGCAAATAAAGGAGTTCCTTAGTAACCCTAAATAACACATACATGTTGCTTTTTTATTTGCTAATTTTGTACTTTAATATTGTAAGTATTCCAACTAGTAATAAATTGGGCAGCACAAAGAACATAAGCATTATTGTGAAAGTAAGATTACACATTCAGTTTACATGGATTGTGGTAACTTTTCTACAGGTAAGAGTCTTTTGCTCAAAGAAGAGCTACTTAGCCCGACTTATTCGTAAATTCTTCTTGCAGTAATCTTATATCTTTAAGTGAGCAATTCTTGTATATATATATATATAAATTAAAATTTCGGATCTCGAAAACGAGTCTAACAATTTTGATAAAATTTTGTATTTAGATAAAAGTTTTGGTTTTTGAGTTTATCGACATCAGTGTTTTTTCTGTAAAAACATTAGTTTTCACAAAAAATGCTGTTTTTTGTGCCTTCATTAAAAGTTTGTGAAGCTTTATTTCGCTATTTTCTTTATGATTATTTACTGTTTCATAGCAACCAGGTTTTATTACAGCAATGGATTTCATATTTAATCACAACAACGTCAGTTAAAATTTTTATGGTATTTGTCAAACAAATTTTAGCAACACGTTAGAATTGTTATTGTTTTTGGAATGTTAAAGAGATCGATCTAAGTAAAGTCATTGTGGTGTGATTTTATGGTGTGTACCGCTTAAATACGGTTGTGTTTTTAAAATAAATTACGGCTGTTTTAAATGTGTAATTGCAACCAAAGGCTTAAAAATGCTTTTCAAGTTTATTTAAATGAGTACTTGGAACTTAAGAAAAACACACAATTTCACAAACCTCTTTTTTTTAACCGAGTGGAGCTTGGTCGCCAGGTACTTAACTATAAAAATGCTAATATTAACAAGCTAAATACAAATTTCAAAGAATACATAAAAAATACTAACCTGTCTTAACATCAGCAATGTCTACAATATGATCTTCAGATGCAGATGCCAACATACAACTGTCATGACTGAAACTAATGGTACGAACTGGCCATTCCAACCTTTACAAGATACGAAAACTAAATTAACAATTACAAAATGCCGGATGGAAAGAAGTGGAATCGTTTATTGCGAAACAATACTTACCGTGAAAATGTCCTCACACAAACCAAAGTTTCAACATCCCACAAACTTACAAGTGCATCTACACTACCGGTTGCAAAGTACTTTCCAGATTTGTCAAACTCAATGCAAATACAATTTGCTGGATGAGCATTTAGTATTTGCTTAATCTGCAAATCAGGATACCTGAAAAGAAAATGAAAGAGTTCGTGCATGAGTGAACATTTTACATGGGACGATTAAAATTCCACTAACATTTTTGTAACTCATAGACACATTTTTTAGGGGTAAAAGCTCAAAAATTTACAACCTGCAATGGGAAAGCACATTTTCTTAAGCAAAAATAACTTTTAAAATCCCAAATATGCTTCTTCCCAAAAGGTATTAAGTCAAAATACGTAAAAAATGACTTTTCGATGGAAAAGATAGCAGCAAATACCAGACATTGTATTTATAATATAAGTAGGAGTTCTAAATAAAGTTTAGACATATTGAAAACAGAGGGTAAAATTTATGATTTTTTTTTTCTGAACAAAAACGATTACTTATTACTATGTGAAATATTATTTAATGTTTTTTGAAAAAACTACTTGCACACTAGAAAAAGATATGAAATGCAAAAAGCGTGTGTTAAATTAAAATAAAATGAATATTTAATTATAAAATGAAGTGATAATCTATATATATAAAAGAAAGTCGTGTTAGTTACACTACTTATAACTCAAGAACGGCTGTACCGTTATGGCTAAAAATTGGTGGGTAGGTAGCTTAGAGCCAGGAGACGGACATAGGCTATAATTTATGTGAGTCAGTTACATAAATAGAAAAACTGTTTTATTGACTAAGCCTTTTCACTACGCCTTTTTTGACACCTCCATGGCTGAGCGACATAAAGCACACGTTCTGGCAGCTACCGGTGCGCAGTAAACAGGTTGTAAGTTAGCGGGGCGTTGAGTGTTATTTGACTTTTTCGTGAAATCTATATATATAAAAGAAAGTCGTGTTAGTTACACTACTTATAACTCAAGAACGGCTGTACCGATATGGCTAAAAATGGTGGGTAGGTAGCTTAGAGCCAGGAGACGGACATAGGCTATAATTTATGTGTGTCAGTTACATAAATAGAAAAACTGTCTTATTGACTAAGCCTTTTTACTACGCCTTTTTTGACACCTCCATGGCTGAGCGACATAAAGCACACGTTCTGGCAGCTTCCGGTGCGCAGCAAACAGGTTGTAAGTTAGCGGTGCGTTGAGTGTTATTTGACTTTTTTGTGAAGTAAATTATAAACAAACGCGTTATTTCCTGTAAAACTATATGTGATAAGCTGTCAGAAACGATTGTCACTTTAGAGTTTTTACGCTTCTGAGGCTGAGAGGTAGAGAGCGCTTCGTGGGATAGCTCCTGCACTGCAGTTAAAGAGGTTGTTCTTCTCACTACTATTCTATCTTCTATATATATAAAAGAAAGTCGTATTAGTTACACTACTTATAACTCAAGAACGGCTGTACCGATATGGCTAAAAATTGGTGGGTAGGTAGCTTAAAGCCAGGAGACGGACATAGGCTATAATTTATGTGGTTCAGTTACATAAATAGAAAAACTGTCTTATTGACTAAGCCTTTTTACCACGCCTGTTTTGACACCTCCATGGCTGAGCGACATAAAGCACACGTTCTGGTAGCTACCGGTGCGCAGTAAACAGGTTGTAATTTAGCGGGGCGTTACGTGTTATTTGACTTTTTCGTGAAATAAATTATAAACAAACACGTTACTTCCCTTGACATTTATATGTGATAAGCTGTCAGAAACGATTGCTCATTCCTAGGATCCCAATAATCCCAACAGATATGCCGTTTGAATTTAAAAGACTTCAATTTCCGATCCGTCTTGCATTTGTCATGACCTTTAACAAATCACAAGGCCAATACTTAAAAGTTTGTGGTTTTGAATCTAGAATATCACCGTTTCTCCCATGGTCAATTATATGTGGCATGTTTACGGGTCGGAAGACCATCTGTGTTGTTTCTTTTTGCGCCTGATAATAAAACAAAAAATGTTGTGCAACACAAGGTACTTTAGTGAAGAGCAACCTGTGTACTAAAATACAGAAACAATAATAAATGATTAATGTAGGTACTTATTTTTTTTTTTTTGTATTTTCTAATAATAAAAAACTTAATAAATTCAAAAATTTTCTTATTTATTGCCTTCAAGGCGGAACAGAGTTCGCCGGGTCAGCTAGTTTTAATATAATAATAAACCTGAGTGCTCATGAATATTAAAAGCGAGAATAAATAATAATCTTCAAATATTTACTCTATTTTTCATGTAGTTTAGGTAAAACATCCACAATGAAACTGCAATATTTTACATTTTTTTTGACTGTCTGAACAGGGCTTTGCTGTTTTAATATATAATTCTCATTTTCCAGTCCCTTTCTCACACAAGCATATGAATCAGTGAGTGCAAAAATAATGTAAGTCAAGAACTTCAAATTGTTCAGGAGAGAGAAAAAACAATGGTCTTAACTCTAGCATTGTTTCTACAGTCAACGTTCAAATAACAGGCCCCGTATCTTTCGAATTAGTAACCCGACTGACGTGATTTTTGACCCCGACACGTGCCTTGCCTCCCACAGCTTGTTTCCACAAAAAACGAATTTTCGAATTTTTGTGACTGCTGTTGTTTTTGCACTTACCGATTCATACATATGAATGACTCATATGCAGATGCTCTCACGGCTGTGCTACAAGATATTGATTTTAGCACGTCCCACAGTGTTTCGATTAATGTTAGCTAGCTGGACAAAATTATTTTTCGTCATTTTTACATATTTATGGATCAGTGTTCAAATTTGTTCCGTGTTCTTCCTACAGTGGTAAAACCTTGAAATGATGTGGAAGGTTGCGGCACAGCGTTCAACTTCGAATTTTATGCCTTTGTCCAGCCAGTTTGCATTAGTTGCCAAAAAACGCTGTTTTGATTTTCCCGCAGAGACCCATTTTTCAGAATTTTTTTAGGCATAGTTAGCTAACTTTTTCCTGATTTTCTTTTCAGAGTCCTATGTAAGGTTTTCAAAATTAAATTTGCAAGAAAGAATTTCGAAGAGAATATAGTTTTTTTCTCTTTTGGGGGGGGCTTCAACCATTCTTCAAAGAAATTCCTGCTCGAAAGAAAGTACTCTAAAAAAAAAAAGTGTTGTACTCGAGTGTGCTGCCTATAATATGTCTTATTAATTATGGGAAACGTGAGGCTAGTATATACAGAAAACTTAGCCCGGGGACAAGTGTTTCCCATCACGTGAAAGTTTCGAAACAAGCAAAAATATTCTATTCATCTTAAAATGTTTTTTTTTAATATTACTTAATTATCATATACACTAATTTAATTAGGCAAAACTTGCACTTACCAGCTTTAATAACACCCATCTTGCACAATTAAATCATAAAAAAATCGGAAAGCTTTAATTTTATGTGCTTAAAATTATGTCTGAAACTCAACTGATTTATTCTAAAACAAAGAGATACGTAACTTCAACCCTTAATACTCACCTGGCGGAAGTGAGTTAAACATAAACAAATAATGAAGTATCATGTTTTGGTACATTGTAGACATTATTCCAATGTTGAATTTTAGAATTCCGAACTTGACTTTTGTCCACCTTGCTTACACTAATCGAAACACTGTGCGTCCTTTGCTTAGCAATTTACATAAAAAATAAGTACAAATTCACGAAAAGACACATTTTGCACTTTCAATATAGTTTTCTGACACAAGGTACAACAGTGAGAGTTAAATGAGATGCAAAATGTTTATAATTAATAGATTATCTGTTAGCAAAACACAAAAAAATATCTCAGAAGTTTTTTGTTTTCAACTATGATATGTAAAAACTCACTCAATCCTTTTATGTTTGAGTTTCTGCAATTTTCAGAAATGAGTGACATCTTTTTAAGATTTTGTTTCATTAACATGTTGACTGCTAAGCTACGAAAAATTCATAGCATATGAGCTGAACTAAAAACTGTTCCATACCTGTTAGCCAGTTTTGATTAACTGGTACCTCTGATCCTCACTTGGCCTCTAATCTTCAGAAGCCAAATATTCATATTAATATTTATCAGTGTACTATGCATAAATTCAAATCTGCACATAAACGGCAAATCAATCTTTTATGAGCTAACTCAGAGTTGATTCCATCAGCTGAAATGACATGCTACGAATTATCACGTAGTTGGTCAGTCAACATATTAATTACTTGAAAATTACTAACGGTTTCAAAGGAAGTATTTAGACTTACGATAAAATGTAAATGCATCCTTGACCATTTGTGAGAAAAAAATAAGTGTTATCATTATTCCACGACAGTTCGTTGACTTCAAACTTGAATTGTTGATCAGCGATTATTTTGTGAGTCCTAACATCAATAAACGTAACCAAATCTTCTTTGTTTCCCACGGCAATAGTCTGCCCATTTGGTGACCAGCATATATTGATATTCTCCCCTATAGTAAAAGAAAATTTCAAAATTTTACATGCAGGAAATAACATTTGTAATAGCAATAATAATAAAGGAATAAAATTTAAAACATTTGCTTGAAATGATGCAAAATTGAAAAGAACCTAGGTAAAAACAGCAAATATTAAATTGAGAAGCACATCTTATATATATTTTGGCATACGTCAGGTACCATATTCAAAGGATAAAAATTTTAAAAGATATTAAAGATAACACTTTATATAGGGGAGAAAAAAATAAATTTGACATCTGTCCAGGTCGACAGATAGCTACGCTTTGACATGAAAATCATTCCTAAAGCATTAATTTAAGATAAATAATGGACAGTACAGAGTTTTAAATATCTTTCACAATATTTCCTTTCACTTCTCCATGACAGAAAACAAAATGAAAATGAACCCAAACACATATAATAGTTAAGGGGGTGAAAAATTGAAAACAACAAGGATAAGTCGGTGCAACATATTAGAAATTATTTTTACCTTTAGTCTGTACCGTTGCAATAGATTTTTGAAACTTTGCATCCCAGATTCTAACTGTTTTGTCAAGACTAGCGGTTGCAAGGAGATCTTGGTTTGTCGGATGCCAGCAAAGTTGATCAACACTATCGCCATGACCTTTAAAAGTGTATTCTTTACTCTAAAATGAGAAGAATACATGAGGTTAAGAGTTTTATAGAAACTTTATTTCTAAAACATGTGATCGCAAAATAAAAATACAATTATTAAAAGCATGCTTTTAAATTTTCTGACAACGCAACGCCAAATCAGGACTCGGCACACGCTGACACCTGATTGGCCTAGCTTTTGCTCCTTTGCTATTTAAACTCTCCCGGCACTTTGTTTCTTTCCATTTCTTGCTTGGCGCTGAAGAAGGAAGCTTTAGGCTTTTGAAACATGTTCGCCAATTTTAACTTCATCTATTTGTGTTTTTAAACGTCGCTTTTTCGGGTTTTTACTCAAAAATACAATACTTGGAAACAAAAATGTTAGGAAAATTATGTTTTTTATTGGAAAATCTAAGATATTATGCATGTAGTTCAAGTAGTCCAGTCGATGAGTGCTCAAAATAGGGGTGTAGAGTACGTGGAATATGCGAGAGTATTTGACTTCAGAATATTGTTAGGGGTAGTTAGTAAGCAAACATACTGAAAGTCCCCGACCCTGGGGGGTGAGCTAAAGGTGGGAGGGAGGGGGGAAGCAAATTTTGGGTTTCTCGAAAAATCGTGGAAATGGTGGGAAAAATGGGTTCAAAATAAAAATTCAAGCTAAATAAACTTCCTATCCGAGTGTTTCTACACATATTTGTCGAATTTTTAATAATGTTTCAGGTGTATGTTGTGAAAAGAAATAATTTTCGGAAAAACTCGCTATTTTTGTCAAACTTTTACGCCTAGTGCCTTTCAAAGTCCTTTTTTCTTATAAATATTATTGACAAAGTTGTAGAACTTTAAATTTCCTTCAATTTGATATACTACTTTGCTACATTTTATTAAACAAATCGAAAGTTATAGAGTTTTAAACGCGCGCCTTCGTGCTAAAAATAGAGTACTTGCCATTCACAAAAAATCAAACGAACGTGAAAAGGAGTCGCGTGCTTCCTCTTTTTTTCAATAAACTTGACATTTCTGATTGGCAATGAAGAAGCTGTTATAGATTATTGAAACACAAATGATGTCACGCTTCAAAGGGGACCTCTCTCCCCTAATCCTAGGGGTTCAGTTAGTGAAACAGGGCGAGGACCGCTGATGGTCTTTGAAAAAGGTGACAAATTTTAAAACAAAGGTGACTAAAAGGTAACCAAAAGGTGACCAAAAGTAATTTGTTAAGAAATCAAAAAGCAGAAAACTATTATCTTTTTTTTCTGACTCTTACCAAAATAGCCAACGTACTATTTAAAAAAATTTAGATTCTGAACATGAATATGATAGGGCTGGAAGTAACAAAATAAACCATTTAACCATTTTAGGACCTATTTTCAAAAAACTTTCAGTGTAAACTCTATGTTATCTTCATAGATTTTGTTTTTTAAATCAATTAAATTAACACCTGAAATTATGAAGTAAAGATAATGACGATGTATTTAATGAACATATATTTTTTTTATATTTTTAATAGCTCATTGCAAAATCATCTGCATTCTTTTTCTTGTTTCTCTGTAAATACAAAGCGTAAATGTTCACTAAAAAGTGTTGACAATAGCGAATGAGTGAAAAAATAAAACTTGAAAAATCAGAAACTTTAATTGAAAAAAAAAAAAAAAAACAACTTACAAGGTAAAAATAAAATAATGTATGAAGTACAAAACTGAAGATATTATTTCATATGAATAAAAATGCTAATGTCTTTTGCTTGGCGGGGTAGGGGGGGGGGGTCTAAAAATATGCAACAACACACACATGTCCAATACTGAAGAAAAAAAAATTTTACATCATATTTGAAATATTGTGAGTACTGTGCTGTGAAAATGTTTTTTTTTTTTTAATTTTAACCAAATCCTTACATACATCAGCAAAATTTCATATTAAACTGATAAAAAATTTCTTTCCAATGCATTAGTAATTTATTTTTGGCAGTGAGAGATACATAAAGTAATTTTAAATGAAGTTATTAAAAAATCATAACTAATGTTATTACAAAAAAAGTTTAAAAAATACATAAAATATTCACAGGATGCAGAAAAATTGAAACCTTAAGCATGACACGCAACAATACAACTTTAAAAATTCAACTCAAACATTACAGAATTTTAAAAATCATAAAAAGAAATTATTTAAAAATTTTTCTGCAGATTGAAATATATATTAGTTAAAGAAATTCCCAACAAAAAATATTCATTTATTTCATTGAAAAGCAATGTCCAATGTTGGCGGTTCATTTCTGAATTTCTACTAGTAGTGTAAGGTAAGCCAAGCAACGGTTTGTCACAACTCATTTGCCACAGTGAGCCATCACTAAGCAAGATTGCCTACCAAAGAGTTTATTGAAATTTTGAAACTTGAAATTTTTTTAATAAAAAGAATAATAATAAAAATAGTATGCAAATTTATAATGTGGAGGGAGAGCACCAATTAATAGGTCAAGAGATCGAAAAAACTGGTGCCATTTAAACCTACCTTTAATATTGCGAACATATTTGATATTCAGTACTACCAGAAACTGAAATATATTATTTGGGGTTATTAGCGAATCTTAAATAACAAAATTATCTTAGCAGGTGCCAAAAAATTGTGCATTTCAAATATAACGTTTACAAAAAAGTTTTACAGTATGAAGAACAATAAGAATCTTCAAAGTTTGAAAATAACTTGAAACTTTTAAACAGGTGCTTTTAAAGGCTTTGTTTTGTGAATGAGCCGAAATTGAACTTTTTTTTAATGGTTAAATGAAAGATTTGTGCTCTTTTTTTTCAAAAATTAAATTTATTTTCAGGTAAAGAAAAGAATATTCATACTTTAAAATTTTTATTTATCCAAATTAGAATTTTTACTTCCTTTTACGTAGTAAAGGAAGTATTGTGATCGCGAAAAAAAATTCACTCAAATTTGGGTCTAAATTTTGATTTTGCTCACCCCCGAGTGAATGCTCAGTAGTTTTTTTGACCCGTCAGCACATGCATATGTACCTACCAACATATAAACAGCCGAAAAAATCCTTTTTAACCATCCCTGAGTTAATTACGACAAGTTTTCTCGTGACGTCTGTATGTACGTATGTATGTCTGTCGCATAACTCAAAAACTATATGCCGTAGAAGCTTCTAGTTTGGTATGTAGGCTCTGAGGACAGTCTAGTTGTGCATCTCCCCTTGTGGTTGCATTCAAATGTTCCCAAGGGGTTGTTTTACCCTTTTTTTGGGGTAAATCAGTGTTAATTTCAATGCAGACTCAAGTGATATGATTAGCCCCGTTCACATGAGACTTTTTTACCTCGCATTTCCCCGTTCCACTCTCGAAAAAAACGGTTGGAAAATTCCCCGTTCACAAGTACAAAGTGGTTGTACCACAGAAAGTGGATTTTTACCCAACATCCTTTGCGCATTGTTTACAATCTGCGCGTACGTGTTTTTTTTTAGAGTAATAGCTCACGATTTAATACTGCAAAAGTATTTCTTTTCGTAAGCCGCAATTTTCGCAAAGATGAAAATGAAGGTATTTCTCAAATTTTATCGGAACAGAAATAATTAAAAATAAAATAAAATAATTTAAAATAAATAAATAAAAGAAACGAAATGAATAAATAGATAAATAATAATGACTAAAGTACTTCCCGCGGTTATGTTTTCGCCATTACGACATGCTCGCCAAATTCGCGAAAATGAAAGCATCGTGCAAATAAATGCTTTTAGTCTTTATTAAAAGCTAAAAGGATGTAATTAGCAGGGACCTGTTTACCTCACATGCCGATTAGGACTGGGGCCCAATCTTCCTAAGGAACCCCGAATATTTTACAAAATTATGCAAAGAATCAATATATTTAAAATAATAATAATCATAATAAATTATTTATTAATAGTAGGAAACCTCTTTCGAAACTTTATTAGTATTTGTCTTATTTGGTTGGTATGTACGAGAAGAATGGTTTATGGTGGAAAGGATTTTTGAGTTGTTGTTCTTAGAGTTTTTCTGGTATTTGGGGAAGGGGGGGGAGGCACTCACCTAACTAAAATCTCTACCTTTTAAAATCTGCGGTAGTGAACTCAGCCATTGGCCATCTCAAAAAATATTCTAATAATTAATTGTAATAATTACAGCGAAAGTAGTGGTGCCCATAGCTATGGAGAATTAGGAGGTATATACTACACCATTGGAATTTTTAGGAAGGATATTTAAAATGATTTTGTTGCATTATTGGTGGATCATGTATTTGGGGGTTTTCCATAAAATTTCCTAGGGGCTTGTGCATCGCTGCACTCTTTGGCAGATTAGCACCCCTAATCTGCAATAGAGAACACTCGGCCAACTTGAAAATCAGAAGTAGAGGACTGCCGTTGACTCTTTTGTTAGTTAAATGTTCCAGTAATTTATTCTAAAAATAATAGCTAATGCAGGAGCGCTGGGGTGGGGTGGGGGGGGACTTGGTGCAGACTACATCACTAAAATTTTAGAAAAGGCATTTTAAAAAAGTCTTACTCTCATTACTGCGACTTTTATTCCGGGTGGGGAGAGGGGTTAGCAAAAGTACTGGGGGGGGGGGGTGCCACCACTTTTAGAGGGATGGGCCATCCCTTGCTTAAGTTTCTGCTTTCTAAGATCTGCAATAGAGAACATCCATCGATCAGTCACTCATTGCATACTCAGGCAGATATTCCAGTAACTTGTTTCAATAATAGTAAGCAATGATGCCAACGGGGGGGGGGGGGGGGACCATCGGCTAAATTACAGATGGAGAGGGGCACCATTGCCCTTGGTGACTAGGCACCCTCGCTAAATTTTGCACATTCTATGATGCGCCATCGGCTTTATCAATCAATAAATAAATCAGCATTATATTCTACTAATTTAGCTAATCATAAAAGGATAAGTAGGGTATGAAATAATTAAATACAACAACGTCAAGCAGAAGCAACCAAAAACAGTCGAAACCTGATGTCCAGTACGGCGAAAGTAAACTAACTCTTTTCCACCCCGCTTTGATTCCAGTCGAGGGCAGGAGGAGAAAAGTCCCGCTTTAACTCCACAAAAACCCGGAATGCGGTTCGAAGCGGGTTCTTTCCGGGGTAGAAAACGTGCCATGTGAACGGGGCTAATTGGCGCCACCACTTGGCGATATGTCGCCAAGCTTTTTGGTCGCCAAGTGTTTGACGCCAACTTGGCGAAATATCGCCAAGTTGGCGACAAATTTGGAGAAAAAAATTATTTTTTGAATTTGGGTTCAACTTGCGATATTTTATGAAAAATTCATCACTGAATAATACTAAAATCGGCACTATTCAGAAAATTAACCATTGTAAAACATTTTTTGCATTGTTTCGTGGCAGATTAGGGGGTATAAATATTTGAATTGTTACCTTGCTCACTCCAAGAATTTTTTTTAACACTTAAGGTAACTACTAAGAAATTTAGACGTAAAAGGAAGTAGTGTGGGGTCCATACCAGATTTTTTAAAACACATTCCAAGAAAGGTTTAAAAAGGTGACAAAAATTCCAAAAGGTGACAAAAAGTAACCAAAATTTCAAAAGGTGACCGAGTCCTCGCCCTGGTGAAATTATTACTTTGTGGCAAGGGGGGAGAGAAAGAGTAAAAAGAAGTTTGACGCCTAGTATTTTTCAATAAAAATATGTTTATAAAAAGTAGCTTAAGAAAAGTACTGAATGACAAAGGTAGAGGGGTATCCAAAATGCTGATAAAAGTGTGACATCATTTATGGACGGAACCACAGAGTAATCGGACAACGATTTGAAGAATTATATGGAGTATGAATTAGCTTCCTATCCTTAGTAGTATTTAGCGAAAGTGAACTGCGGAGGTGCAGAAAGTCAGCATTTTCCCTGTAAGAAATTTATTAGGAGAAATTAGTAGGTAAACATACTGAAAGTCCCCGACACTGGGGGTGAGCTAAATGTGGGAGGGGGTAGGAGCATATTTTTGGGTTTTCGATTATATGTCGGAAATAGAAGAAAAAATAGTCTCACAATTGAAGTGAAAGTTAACTAAATTTGCTGTGAAATTGTTTGCATACATATTTATCACATTTTCAATGGTTTACGAAGAATACGTGCTTGAAAATTGATAATGTTTGGAAAAAAAAAAATATTGTTATTTTCAAATAGGCGCTCAAGAAATCTGTAATTTGCCGTGCTTCATAATGCGCACAAACGAGTTCCGCTCGGGAGCAAGATTTTGACCGAAATGGTTAGTAACCAACAAATTTTTCCCCAATGCGCACTGACGAGCTGACTTCGTTCACCATTATTATTCTGCACTGATGTACTGTACTATCATAGGCGGACTTAGGCTGTGAATTCTAGGGGTGCAACAAACCGAGATTTCTGCCCCCCGGCACTCCCGGGCAATCAAAACAAAAATTTTAGTTATCCAATCAAGCTTTTTTTTGGCGCATGGAGCATAAAGTTAGTAATTTTCAGGAGGGGGTCCGTCCGAACTTCTGAAGTACATATATGCTGTATTTTTGAGTTTTCTTTCTGGTGAATTAAGTTGGATTGTAGCTATGAAATAATATAACTTATTTTCTAAACTGTTTCCAGATGAAATACGCTATTTTTTTTTTCAAAATTTAAGCAAAATGTTGGGGCGGGGGGGGGGTGCACCCCCTGGCACCACCGTAAGTGCGCCTATGTGTACTATAAATACTTTGAGAAATTTTTAAAACACACGAGGCAAGCTATCTACGGCATCGCCAGAGGAAGGTGACATTTTCGGAAGAACGGCGGGGGAAAACAGCTGCCACTTTCGACTACTGTTTATTCCTAATGCTGCGCGAATTAAGTAAACGGAAACTGCTCATTTCCATAACCGTCAAAGGGTTAAATACAAAATAATACATTTTTCGAAATGAAACATTTTAGAAAGAATGTTGCAATACTGCAATTTATACGATATTTAAAAAATTCACAGAGTTTTAATTCCTTAAAAACTGAGAAAAGAAAAGCAGATGATTTTTTTCAACAGTTAAAATATTTAATTTAACTCATTTTAATACAGCTTGGACTTTAGATTGCGACAAAAACAAATACATTTTAAAAATTAAGGGAAAAAGAACGAACAAATAAGATATAAAAACTTAGCCATGGTAACAACATGAAAAGTTAATTTCCATTGATAAAATAATTCATTTCATCTTTACTTTCAAATTTTATTCTCGAGCTTAATCACTTAAAACCGTTTAGGGCAAGCCTAGGCAGGACTTGAATTCCGGGATTCTATAAACAATTATTACAGCTCTTCTAATGCTCATAGAACCTTCCAACTAACTTCATTTTTAGCAGAAAATTTCAAGCTTTCGAATAACATAAGACTTGAAAATGTGTATGAAATATTTCTTCCCCGTTTTATCGATTTTGTATGAAAAATGAGCTAAGAATTAGAATAGAAAAAGAATGAAACAGAATTTTCGAAAAAACGTTTCGTAGTGCACACCCCCATGCTACAAACTAATTTTGTGCCAAATTTTATGAAAATCGCAATCGATCAAACAGTTTTGGTGCTACACGAGTCACAGACAGACGGAAGGAAAGATAGACAGACCCACCTTCAGCTTTATTATTAGTATAGAGATCTGCATATAGCAAGCATTCTGCAATCATAGACATACGAGGACAGCTTTCTTGTAATTGATAGAAAAAGGACCAATTAAAACGATAAAAAACAATTTATTAGCATCTGAGTTAAATATACATCAAATAGCAAAATATGTTGATTACATTTGGAAAAAATGATGACTTGATTGAACAGTAACCTTGATTAAAATGTCCAGGTCTTACTAACAGATAAGAAATTTATAAGTTAACAACCAGAATGTGATATTGATTTAAAGTTAAAAAGAAAAAAGTTTCTTCTGTCTTTCCAGAATATTGTTTTCAGAATGCTGAAGTTCTGTATGTAGTTTTTTTTTTTAATTTGAGGGTTTTTTAAAAATATTGAAACATAATTATCAAAATAAATAAATAATTCATTTTTGCATCAAAAAACTGCATGATGTGCATAAAATTTTTAAAATAAATATTTAAAAAATAAGAAGTAGTAATTATGTGATATACAGCAAAACCTCTTTGAGCAGTCACCTCTACTAAGTGGGCAATGTTTTGTGGCAGAGATTTTTGCGCTTTCAACTGAATGTTAAAATCCCCCCTAGCAGCGGTCATCCAACCCATCAGAATGGCTGCTAAGTCGGTTCATCAATTCAATTTTTCAGAAAATTTTGTTTACTTTTTATTTCTAATTTTCAGCCTTTCAGTTTAAGATCAGCTTTGGGGTATTGGCTGTTAATGGATTGCAATAATTTTGAAAGAAAAATTTCATTCATACTTGCTCATTTAAGGTCAGTGATCTGAAGTGCCAAAACATTGAAGAGATTTTATGAAGCTCGAGCAGCTCAATGGAAGTTCTGTGCCAACAGGAGAATGGGAAAGTGGCGAGAGCTAATTCAGCATGATTTCGAATCCCTCCAGCACAAAACTGCAGCGGTGTGGATTGATAATCATAGTGCTAATTGAGAGCAGAAGGGGGGGGGGGGCTGTCCCAAGGAAGGTCACTGTGACCAGCCAAAAATTTCTCTATTTAGGAAATTTGAACACAGCAATCTCATTGTTTAAAATTTTAAAAGAACAGCAATAATGTTTTTAATCCTTTGTACATAAGCGTGCATGCTCATATTTCATTACTCTGTAAAAGTCAGAGTTTATTCCGCTAATTTCTGTACCTCAGAACCAGACTAACGTAAGTCCATTTTCGTCATTTTTCGGTAGAGGGGAAAAACAATGTATTCGACAATCGTTTTTCCCTCTACCGAAAAATGACGAAAATGGACTTACGTTAGTCTGGTTCTGAGGTACAGATTTGAGTTTCCCCATCCAAAAAATTTAAGTTTTGGGGACCTGTAAAGTTAACTAGTAATAGTTAAATTTGAGGACTATCACAGTAATAGATCTTCCAGTTAACTACTTGGTCGAAATTGTTCGTAATTAACTAGTATATTGTAGCCTATTAAACGTTTTTTGAAAAAAAAAAAAAAAATGAATTTTTGCCCTTCAGGCAAAGGTCCTTTTGAAAGAGAAATTTTCTATCACATTTTGTAATAGTCAGCAAGATTAAATTTCAATTCAAGTGACTTTAGGAAAAACAGATAATGTCATTTAAAATTCTGACGCAATCACAAAGCAGTCAGCTAGAGATTTAAATTTTGAACAGGAATTGAACTTGAAAATAATTGTTCCTGAAAAGGGTAAAAACTAGAATAACAAATTGTACTCATATAATTTTCACAACATGTAATAAAACATCTTAATTTATACAATTTTCTCTTTAGAGAGGTATCAATCTTCATTTTGAATAAAATTTTGTGTTAAGACTTGCTTGAAGAAAAGGTATTAAATGGAAATAATCTCTTAATTCAAATGAAAACCATTAAAAGTGGCCACTCTGAATGACCAAAAATTCATCTAATGAAGTGGTGGTTGCTTGGAGAGGTTTTACTATACTACGAAAGATCTGGTGAAAACACAGATGGCAAATGAGCTTTCACCCTAAGAGTATATTCTCTATAAACTCTTAGGATGAAAGCTCATTCATGCACAGGTATGATAAATTAACACACAATTCATGTTTTTGAAAGCACTTTTCATGATTCATTATTCAATCCATTTTTTTCTGAAAAATCTCGCAACGAACACAAAGCATCATCTAGAGTTGGATAATGCTGAATTTCTTTTCGGATCCACTTCGATAGAGAATCAATATAGCGCTGATTCTTCTGAAATCGTTCATCAACGAGAATCAGAGCTCCAAAATCATCGCGGTGCCTAATACACCTGCCAAGAGCTTGATTCAAAGCTCTAAACGCTTGCATTTGATACCATTCTGATCCATTGACTAGCTTTCTTGATGAGCTGTGAATATCGTTATACTTTCGCTTCAAGTCGACTTGAGCATCTTTCACTGCAGGAAATGGAATTCCGATGGTGATGACAGCCCTTGCGTTGTTGTCGGGAAAATCGATACCTTCGCTGACTTTTCCACGACAGACGGCAAAGAGGAGAGCTCCATCTATTCCTTCGGAAGAATCCTCGTAAGTTTTCACTGCATCATAAAAATCACCAATGACTTGAAGAAAATTTCTATTTTGCCCCTTAGGCTCACATAAAACTATTTTCTTTGTTGAAAATTTATCCCACAAGCCTGTTACCTGCCATCGATTAACGAGTTTATCCAGCATACTGTACGATGGCAAGAAGCATAGAATACCATGCTTAATCACAGAACAAATGTCAAAAACTATATTGCCCACATCGTCTTGAAACGCAAATGTGTTAGAATTTTGGAATGTAGCAGTGACACTGTTGTTGGTGTGACCTCTGCCAATCGTGCCAACCCACATTTGAGCTTTGGAAACAACATGATTTGCTTCTAATGTACTTTGAAACGGCAATCCCAGTTCAGACTGAAAAGAAGTAAGAGGAGACAAAGTACCAGACGCCACAATCAGTGAATGAATACTATCCTTCATGTCCGATAATGCAACAGCGGGATTCAAACACCAAAAATTAACGGATATATCAGAGCCACTTCTCACAATTGCATTTCTGTTTCCTTCCGACGGAAAGATTTTATCTTTACGAATCACAAACCGATAATCGGGAATGAACTTCAATTCGCATTTATACAAATAACTCAAAACTCCAGTTAAACTCTTCAAGCATAACATGGTGGAGCTCAACAGTTTATCTTTAGGAACAGGATTCTCGACTTCTTTTTTCTCGGTATCATTTTCTTCGCTAAAAATTTTTTCAAAATATTTTTGGAACTTCGGAAATGTATCTGCACCCAAGCCAAAGTAGCTTAACAAGGCAACCATTTCATCCCCCTGATAAACTTTAGAAGACGAATTAAAGGAAACATAGTCCGGTAAGTCTACAGAATTGGAATTCACCCACCTGATTAAATTACTCAGGACTTTGGCATTGTGCAAATAACACTCAGATATAGTGTCATGTTTTTGGCCAACTTTCAATAGATCATTCCTCGCATCTTCCAAAGCAGTGAATTGTATGCTACAACTACCAGCCTCTTTTGCACAATCTTCAATATTATGAGCTTCATCCATGATTAATATATTACCTTTCAAAGTTATATTCATTGCATCTCTTATTAAAGGGTCCACAAGATAATTATAAGGACAAAATACAACACTAGCCGTAGATAACAGATCTCGAGCCGTGAAATATGGGCATGTCCTCGCCCTTTTACACGTTTTAATGAGATCTTCCAAATCAAATGCTTGCTGCAAATTTGAAGGATAATAAGTTTTTCTCATATAATTAAGGTAGAACCCACATTTTGGTCCTTCTTCATCTTTTACAAGCTCATCACAAACCTCATTTTTATTTTTGGCCTGTGCGGCTTCAGGATGAATGCAAGATTTATCTCGACTAGACAATAAAGTCATTTGGATGTCTTTGTACATGGTTTTTCTCAGTTCTCTAATAATCTGCTCAATCTGCTTATGCGTACGTGTACCAAAGTATATCACAGGGCTTTTAACAGGAAGTGTGTCGGATGCATCAACATCAGTTTTTGCTTTCCCATTTGCAGCCGGTTCATGTATAGTTGGTTTAGAACTCATCGGACAATTACCACATGCAGCTCTATCAGATTCACTACATAATTTTTCGGGAGGAGACTCAACTTTTAAATTTCGTAAAGCATCAGTTTCATCAGAAAAACTATTATCAAAGAAACTACTAGTCTTTCCCGAAACATCAGGCTTTATGTTGAGATCTACTGTCTTTGCACAAGGAGAATTACAAGAAGGGACATTTCCAGTAGATATTTCATGGTCGAAAGAGGATCTGGAATTTCTCGAGCATGGACTACTAAATCTTTTAGGTGGTTGAAAATCATCATCATCATCAAACTCAGTAAAATCTACTCCACGCTTTTTAGAACTATTAACAGTCCTGGAATTAGGAACGGAATTTTGATCTTCGGTCAAATCAATTATGTCTGGGGTTTTTGCTGGACTTTTTGGCGTAACTTTCACTTCTTCTGGTTCAAAATTACGATTGTAAATTAAGTTTTCTTCCTCATCGATTACAGCTCCTTGAGCATTCAAGTGTTTTTCCAATTTTGCATTGTTTTCTTCAATTTCTCGAGAAATCTTTTTCTGCCAAGCTATACTGGCGCATAACAACGCTAAGCTTTTCCCGCTACCAGTTGGCGATTCTAGTAAACAGTTGTGCTTCCTATTCAGGCATTGGATAATTTTGTTCATCATAGCTAACTGTGAAGGATAAGGTTTGTATGGAAACAATATAGGAACACCGCCAACTACAAGAGCTTTTGAAGCAGTACATGTTGACGAAGATGATTTATTTTCGCCCGAAGAGCGGTCAGCTTTAGGTCGAAATTTAAATTCATCAAATAAACTCATATTTACACCCAGTTCAAAACGTATTTATGCTGTAAAACTTATTACAATCCCTATATACACTCAAAAATGTCATACAAACACGCTACACTACATACAGTAAACATTTTCCCGCCATTAATAGTCACGTGGGCAAGTCCCGCATTTTTTTAATTAAAAAAATAAATCCCTTAATTCAAGTGAATACAAAATGGTTACTTTTTAAAATAAACAAAAAGAAACTTACTAATCTGTCTCTCTCAAGAACAAAAAGACAAACTGTTCGGTCATAGCTCCCAGAAGCTAATCGCCTACCGTCGGCGCTCCAGTTGATAGAATGTACTTTAGAAGAATGCGCTTGGTATTCTTTAATGCGATTATTGTTTTGGAAATGAGTCCTCATAGATTCAACATATGGCGACACAATAGTCATTTTTATTTCAATAAAATTTACTCCAAAACTTAAAAATTTCGACCAACAAAAAATAAAAACAGAAGATTATTTCATTTCAGTTCATTTCGTGCAGCTGACAGCATGCGAGCAGAAAAACTTACTGATCTGAAAAAGAGTCTGGACTACTGCAGATCAGTGAAAAAAACTTAATGAATCCACTAATAACTTTTACTACTTTCCAAGTTCAAGTATTTGCGTTGTAAAATGACCTTATTTTTTGTTGCAGCATAAAACCTAAAACTGTTTCATGCAAAATATGATTAAATACATTCTTTTTCAAGTGACCTCTGCACAATCATTGGCAACAAAAATCAAAGTTTGTGCATCGTTTCTTCAGCATGGCGTCTGCTTTACATCGAATGCGGCCAATATTTGTTAAATTTAACACTACACCATCTACAAAATTGAATTGCTTTCCAAAAAATGTAGCAAGAACATATCTAGTATCAAGTTCAAATTTGGCTAATTTGTATGCTAGTAAATCGGTTAAAAGTGTACTGTTTACAGATAAGGTGAATGATAAAGAAATACATTTTTTACTTAAAATTATCTTTATTATTTTTTTTATTGTGTGCTTTTCTAGTTCATTTTATGTTCATCTTATAAAAATGTTATCTTTTAACCAATCCCAAATTTTATTTCCTACAAACCGGTTTTTTTTTCTGGTACACATTAGTGTTTTGATAATCATTGTTGCAATAAATTTTTCAAATTTGTTCGGTTCAACTGTTCTTTTACATTAAAATCTTCCTCATGCAAGCTGATACTTTGAAAGTGTTTATCACAGTAGCAAATTCATTATCTGAAAAATCTTTGGGGGAAGTTGTTTGAAAGTTTAAAGAATGACTTATTGCAATCCAGATTATTTGTGATTGCTTAATTTTCTCTTGACGTTAATGCAAGAAATGCGTAAAGGTTGGGATCACTTTTAAATTCTGTTAATGTGTTTTTGAGTTGGTTGTAAGATTTTTTTTTTTTTTTTTTTCAAGCTTAAACAAATACTTTGTTCTTCACAAATAATGGAAATTTTAATTTGAAGTAGGGTAGACTGACCTGTGAATTAACACTTAAACGAAATTTCGTTTTCAAAAATTCACAGCATCGTAAAAAATTGTAGCAGTTGTCACATGACAGTAATACTTTAGAAGGTGATATGTGTAGTTATTTTTTTAAATATTGCGCGAATTTTTATGCTTCTAGATCATGGTTTTTAGAAGATTGAAGGGAGAAAAAGTGCCTTGACCCAGTGAATAACATTCCAAACAAAAGACAAGTGCTGCATATTCTAGCCATTTACTTTTTGGAAATGTGTAGAAAGAAGCAACTACTGCCTGTTCCCTAAGAAAAAAATGTTTTAATCACTTATTTTTTCAAGAAAATTACGAGATATTCAATCAATGGTCGGTGTACCCTAACTATGGCGAAATATTTCGCGGAACCGAAGACTCCCCCCCCCCCTTGTAGTACGCAATACGAAAAGAAAAGATTTCTAGTGGAGGCAGTGAGCCACTCTGATTTAAGTATTTGTCTAGTATTGGCACAGCGAGAAAAAAATTCATGAAGGAATTTCTTAAGTTTGAAGCTAGTTGGTAGTATTTCAGTTAACTAATTTATTAGTTAATTATAATGCATGTTATAATTCATTGTGAGTTTAATAATTAATGAGCCTATTTTCCCCCAAATAATTGTTTTGTATGATGTAGAAGTACTTTGTTGTCTTAATAACAAAATGCAAAAATACTCTCCAAAATTTTTTTAAAAATTCAGATCTGTTGTAAGTAAAAGAATCTGTATTAGTGCAAGCAATTCAGTTTTCAAATATTTTTAATGCATAGTTAATGAATGTTAATTTGCCTGGCCTCTAGTTCTGACTCTATTTTAAAAGACAAACACAACTATGGAAAGAACTGCATTTAATTAGGATACTCAATTTTGTTTCTTTGAACCATACTGCAAAAGCACAATTTGATCCGCTGCCTTATCTAGTGGTAACATGCAGCTTCATTTTTTTGACCTAGGTCATATTTTTCAAAAAATCAGGCTGCAACAAAGTCTAGTTCTAAGTTTTCTTTTGTGTTTTTTTATCAAGGGTCTCTCTGCTTATAAATAAAATCATGAGCCAAAAAAGGCAGCTTGTTGCAAAATAAATCAATAAATTATTCTTAGGGGTTTTTTTTTCTGAAATTAAGTTTTCTACCTTTCTACTTCATAAGATAAAAATGTAGAAAACTTATATTTTTTTAAGTATCTTTAAATTTACTTTATAAATTTTATTTAGAGTTATCCTTTAAATATATGTATAATCCCTGTGGCAGAATTTTTTTTCCGCTTTCTTGGACAAATTTTCTAGAACCAATTTCTTTCTGCAACACTAGACTATTCTTCAGTAATAATTATACATGCAACAATGCTTTTACAGTAACACTAGGTGTTTATATTTATAAAACTGTTAACATTAATTCCATAGTTTTTTGTTTCTGCTGGCTGTTTATATTATATTTTTTTCTTAGCCTTTTTTCCCTCCCAATCAAAAAAATCTTTCACCACACTGACATTCTGATTCTGCGACAATGTCGCCGTGTCGGCAGCTTTCTGTCACAGGGTATGGAATGTATTGTATACGTTATGTGCGAAAACTTATTTTTTTATGATTTTTTAGGTATTTATACCTTATAACACTTGTCTAACATCCAGAGCATTTAGTGATGATAAGAAACTTTCAAGGGAAGAAATCAGTGAAAAGGTTATGGATGTCTGCAAAACATTTGATAAGATTCCTTCAGATAAGGTAATTATACCATATATAATCTTTGATTGTTTAATAGTGCATTTGAAACTTCATATTTCATTTAAATTCATGTTAGCTATCTTAATCTATCATGTTTGCCTTGTCAACCAGACTCCATTTATTTTATTCAACTGTTAGTACTATAAGTATAAAGCAGCAAGTAACTGCTCCCTAAGCCAGAGCTAAGGCAGAAACATACAATATACCGCCAACTTGGTTATTCTATTAATGGAATACAGTGTCGTGCTTTTTTGCACTCGTCAGCATGGAATAGAAAGTAACCGACCTGGAGGCACAACTCCTCTTATAGAAGCAAAGAGAGTCAAAAAAACTGGTTGCATATTTCTGCCTTAGCCCTGGCTAAGGGGCTGTTACTTACTGCTTTATACCTGAGCTCTGCCTTCAAATTTGCAAGTTGTACCGTACCAATGTGGGGTCATTATCTGGTGTTCTAATTTCACAGTGGCTACCAGTTTTTTGGCTCGCTTTGCTTCTATACGAGGATTTCTGCCTCCAGCTTGGTTACTTTTCAGGGACCGCGCTAACAGTTTTAAGTTGTTAGCCAGTAAATTAGCCAAACTTTAAAAGTCTTAGCCAAATTTCAAAAGTTTTTGTCAAATAAATAAAAAAAATTTTCTTTCGTAATACAATACATATAATTTTTCTCCCCCAGTGAAAATTTCTGAGAATTTTTGTTCGCCAACACTTTAGCCACATCAGAATTTCTTTCGCCGAACTTTCGATTTTATCGCATTTGGCGAGGTGGCGAATGCTTAGCGCTGTCCCTGCTTTTTATTCCATGCTGTTGAGTGCAAAAAAGCACAAAACTGCAGTCGATGGATGGAATAACCGATTTTGTATTGTATTGCATATGAAAATATGTCCCATCGAAAATAAATCAAGTTATTAGGGACGCACATAAGTCGGAAGTAGAAAAGCCCTGAAAAGATATCATCCGAAACCCGACTGTCTCAGGCGGGGGTGCCGACTTATTAAAAATTAATGTGGTGGGCCAGGTGTCTTTAAGAGTCTAGAAGTATGAAGTCCTCTTCTGGATGAGGGAGGGTCTTGGAACTCTCAATCTTACATTTTTGGGCTTTGAAAATGTCATTTTACATCTTTTCTGATGAGTAACACAAACCAGTAATATGAGGCATGGCATTTTCACGGTAAAAGAATTTAACCTTTAGGAACCGGGCGGTACACATGTTGTACCATAAGTCTCATCTAGTTTAGAGGACAAGGTTGAATTTTCACTCGAACCCTTTGGAGCCGGGAATTTTTTCAAGGTTTCATACATCCGGTATGACAGTTTATACCTTCTCTTTTCAATGAAAAAGAAATCTGTAGTTCAATTGTTGTACTACTTGAGTCAAAAGAAAAATTTCTATATGAACAGCCCGAATCCAAAAGATTAAAAATTGGTATAGAAATTTTCTAGGTTCAATTAGACCAGTGGTAGGCAACCCGTCGATCTCAAGCCCTTTTTAGTTGACAATATTTGAGCCTTGCTTTCATGTCTAAGTATGACAAATGAAAATTAGTTTTTAACGCCTAAATCAAAAATTACTTGAAAAACAGCCAAACATTTTATTGTCATTGGAATTTTTTAGTCGACTACTTTCAGGGTTGGCAAAGGTGGGCCCAGCCCAGAAAAACCCGCCCGGGTTTTTCTGGGCGGGTCCACCAACAAAAACCCACCCGGGTTTTTGTCAAAAGTGGGTTTTCGTTAATTTCTAAGTTATCAACAAATATAGTCAATAACAATATCTTATCTAAATTATACATAAAAAATAAGTAAGAAATCAGGTTTATTTGAGATAATTTTTCTTAGAGTAATTATTTATTTTATAAAATAATTATTATTTCTTCAATTTTCAAGTCATTGTCCAGAAAATTTTCCTATCTATGATGCTACTTTTTTTTGCAAAATACTTATTATTATTTATTTATCTTTTGATAGTAAATTTCAAATTTTGAAACAAATTGAAAATGCACCATTGATTAACTTCTTGTAGATGGAAAAAATTACTTAATTAATGTTTTATGATAATTTTGATTCAACACAGAAGTCAAATAATGATGAAATACTGCAATTTTTTCTTTTATTCTGGAGCAAGAAAGATAAAATTTTGCTCTTCATTTGTTCTAACCCTTCTGCATTTAGTATATGATGATTTTCAAGTGCTATATTATAGAGGTACCATACCACTGACTTTAAGCACTAAACCTTTTCTTTGATTTAAAAAAAACAAAGAAAATGCTTACAGTCGACGCTGGATATAACGACTCCGTCCTACAGAAAACGGTCTTTATAACGAGTGGTCGCTATAAGAGATAGGATCTAGAGTATATTGGGATACAGTTGGGGTTTTCTCACCGGTCGTTATATTAGGATGGTCTTTATAACGTGTGGTCGTTATAACGAGCGTCTCGACTGTACTACTAAAATATTATGACAAGCATTTATTAATAAATTTATAATTCTTGCAAAGTTCTAATGTTAACCTAGTTTTTTCTTAAGATTATTTTTAAAAAAAATCAATTAAGCGTTCCCCCTCCCCCCCTCCCCATCTGAAATTAATCAGTTTTGGTTTTGAAAATAAGAAGGGGGGGGGGAGGGGCACTTCCCTTATCTCAGAAACACACCTATCATTGAGATATGCCTTATAAAAAACATGCAAATGACATGACTAGATATTGAAGCAGGCTATTTAATGAGAAAAGATGATTATTTCTATTAATAAACAAGTGCAAATGGTTTTAATTTTTTAATGGTATAAATTTAAGTTTTTGAAACTTTCACCCCCTAAATATTCCTGGAATTTGTAGGAAAGCCCATTTGCAACAGTTCTTCTATTTCGTCAAAGACAAGTGATAAAAGATTATAGCTGAAACCATTGTCCAAAGCTTCTTAAATATACACATTAAATATTACAATTCGGTTGATGATATTATTAATTGATATTGTTAATAATATTATTTATTAATTGATTGACATTGATTAACTGCAATTCAGAACTTTAACTTAATAAATATATTTTTATTTGAAGGAATGCACACATTATTTTTCAATACTCGCATAAGAAATAAAATTTTAACGCAAAAACCCAGAAAAACCCGGGTGGGTTGGGTTTTTGTAGAAAAACCCGGGTTTTTGCCAACCCTGACTACTTTATACCTGAGAATATTTGATGGGAGTTAACATAACATTAATGTTAAGTAATTTAAAGCAATTTTACCATCACTATTTTTTCTCTCTTATACACATTTCGAGTTTAGAAATAGTAAGTAATTTATTTCTGAGAGAAGATTTTTTGTATTTTCCTAATTTTCACAAAATAATTTCAATATTTATCAAATTTCTTAGAAATAATTTTCATATTATTGTCAATAATATTCCAATAACACATTGTTAATTATATTAATTGGACATAAAAATTCAAAAAGAGGGGGGGGGGGAGAGTCTATAGTGAGCACTCCAATTTAGGAGTGCTTTTAATAATTAGTAACAATTTAATTTGAGACTTTTTTTCTTTGTGAAAATTAGAAATTATCTAAAAGCACTGTGTGCTGGGGAAAAAACTATCCGCACGTGAAAAATTTTGAAACATTGTCTATCTATATATTTATTCAAAGTAGGAAAATTAATTTTTTAACAACTTTACATCAGCTGTGAGGATTATTATTACTGTTAATGAAATTATTCATCATAGTTTCTTAGTGGAGGTATACTTTAAGAATAATATTTAAAAAAATATTTTTTCAGCCGATTAATCGACCCAATTTTGCCGATTATTAACAATCGGTAAAGTGGCCGATTAAGCGGTGCATCCCTACTCAAGTATATAATGTAGGAATTGCTCCCCTCTCCCAGTCGATCTTGTGTACACACTGAACTTGGAAACCTTCAGTCAATTTTGGTTGCGGCCTGCTGAATTACATTTTCACTTGACTTGAGACATGTGTATCAGTCTAATTTGTGGTAAGCCGTGTTGTAAACATACTCGCCCGTGACTACAAAGCTAAAACTGACTTTTGAGATCCGCCAAACTTCCCTTTCATAAATTGCAAATTTTTAATCCAACGTTTTTAACACTAATAAGCAGGGATACTGCAGACACGTGTTTTGGCGGTACAAGGAATGCCTTTTTCAATGCGAAAAATTGAGAGCTTATGGATGCACAGACATCCAACAAAAGTCGGACGTTGGATTAAAAATTTGCAATTTATAATTTGCACTAAGGTAACCATTTTCCTCCCTTTTATATTTGATGCACCATTATAAGTCTTCTTAAATCCTGAAAATACCAATTCTGGTCGTACAATACCATCTATTAGTTCATTAAATAGGGTCTCAGCCTTGATTTCTGCATTTAAAGTAGGCCTACAAATTCCTCAAAATGACAATTGTCATTAACACTCTTCAAACAAAAAAAAAACTTAAGTAAAACAGTTGCTACTATCTCAAAGAAAAAAAAATGACACTCACACAAGTTATTTAACGGCCAAGCCCTTCTCTCAAGCCCCATCCTTCCCTGGAAAACTTTGAAATGACGGGCCTGTTTTCAAATATCGCATTTACATTGCACTAAAAAAGGAATACAGGTATAATGCATAGAAAAAACTTGAAATATTACTTCAAAGACAACTGAATAAAAAATATTTGTTTTTATAATGCAGTGTATTAAAATAAAGTTTAATGATTTAACCCATTTATGCCCAAGTTTTTTTTAACAATTTTTTCCAATTTTTATCTGCTTAAAACTCTTACTTGGAATGGTTTACATACATTTTAGGCATAAAATATTTCGCCGTTGCCATATTTATTAAGTTATTGAACGTCCTGTTTATGGGATATTTTGCAGATATGTAAGCAAAATACGACCTTACTTGACTTTACTTTTGGAAAGTAACATTATAGAAGGCATCTGTGATCAATTTTAAGCAAATCATTTTAAAATAGTTGAATTTTATGAAAAATGAGTTTGCAAAATAAACTTACTTTCTGTGGCTATCCATGCTGGATCGTTGCTTGACTGATTTGTCTGAAAATAGCTGTCAATAAATACTCTGATGTCCAAATAGTGGCTCTAACTGGTTTTCTCAAGAAGAAGGACTATTCAACTTGTGAAAAACAGCTTTATTAAAAAGATATACCCATTACAGGTTTTTGTATGCAGTAACTAACAAGCGTTCCGTTTTTAAGACGCTGGGTATAAATGGGTTAACAAGAAAAGGATTAGTTTTGTAAGGAGTCTTGTACAAGAGCGGCACTTTTCTTTTGCTGGGAAAATTTCTACTTTTTGGGGAGGTCACTGTAACTTCCCATTGGGATGCCCTTGCTTGTCCCTTCCTAATGTGAGTCCTGGCTAAGCCCGTGCGCAAGAACAATGCAGATTTGGCATTACAATTAACAGGTGTCTTTACATCCATAATCTCATTTTTTTGCTTTGAAAAGGGGTCCTTGTAATGCTGCAACATCTGTCTGCGATGTTCCTGGGCATTTGTGCTCTTTAACCTATTAATGCCTAAGGTCCCTTTTTAGGGACGGTCCAAAAAAGGGGTCTGAATTTCCCAAAATGAACATTTCAACCAAATAATAGTGTTCAATTAGTACCTCGGTATTGTTTCAATTCATCATTAACAGATTTCAGCACATAACCATTGTAAAGTGTGTTCTGTAGCCGTTTTAATACGATCTTTACCAAAAATTACATCGTTCACAATCTCAAGAAAAAAGCTAAGTTTTCAAAGTGATTCCCAGCTTCCCAGTTTATGTTAATTGTTGCTTTTATTTCTTCTTATAAAATGTCTTTTCAAATATTATATCGTAGGCAGAGAAACGTTTTAGTAAAAAAAGTATGTACCCTCTGGGGTCTATCGTAACTTTTAAGGGACTATTTTTCTTTCCTTAATAAAAAAATTATTTTTTACGTATTTTTTTTTTTTATTATTTGTCCTGTCCATTAAACACTGTTTGTAACCAGTATACAAAATATCTTTGGGAAAAAAATGTCAGGCATTAATGGGTTAACATTGTATTATTTGCCTTTATGGCTATACCTTATTGACTTCAAGGATTTCATGAAACACTGTGATGCTTGAAAAATGCATAAAATTTGATCCTGAGAAAGTTGAAACATTAAGTTATTTTTGGTAACTGTTATGTTAAATAGTTTCCAATTGTGAAGTAATGCTTTTAAAAATTAAAAATGTAGTTAAAAAAACATTAGGAAAAGAGGACCATGTATATGTATGAATACATGCACTGTGTGTTCATACTTTACTTATTTATATATATATATATATATTAATATTTAGGTGTAATCAAAAATTAAATTTTTTTTTCTCTTTTCAGCTCACTCTAGAGTCACATTTTATGAACGACCTAGGCTTAGACAGTTTAGATCATGTGGAATTAATTATGAATATTGAAGATGATTTCAACTTTGAAATTTCCGATGCTGATGCAGAGAAACTTTTAAGGCCCAAAGATATAGTAGAATATATAGTCAAAAAGGAGGAATCGAACGTAAAACAATAGTTACCCGAGGTAATATATTTTTGTTTGCCTGTCAAAGTGAATTTTAGTAAATTTGTTTAACTGTATTTTTTTAAACTTTCGGTCCACTTCTTATATTTGAAAGTAATAGTTTGTTTAAAGAGTTAAAATTACAATGATAATGTGTTAGTGCTGCCAGTGGTGTAAGTTTCCCCCATCATTTGGATAAACAACTTTTTCAAATGGGACTCACCATTTAAATGATTGAAAATTAATGTACTTTCCGCTATCAATATTGCTGAACAAAATTTTTTCAAGAGCTGTTATTTTAAAAAGTTAAATAGAAACCAGGGATCATTGTGGTCCGGTATTTTACCTGATTTCCGGTATTTTCATGTTCGATTCCGGTATTTTCATGGTCCAAAATACCGGAAATGAAATATATTTAATTATGCTTTTATCTTCCCGTCTGCGGTATTTTTTTGCTTTTTCGGTGATTATACCAATAATTTTTAATAATATTCAACAAATAGAAATGTTAAGATGCCATTCTTTTTTTTTACTTCAATAAATTATTTTATTTGTATCTTTTTTATTTTGATGCCTTCATTTTAAAAATTGCAGTCGATTTGCATCCGATATAAGAATCGAATTTTTCTCATTTTTGTTAATCTGAATTATAAAAGAAATAAGTGAAATATCTTTTTATTTTTATTAAAAAATCATAAATAAAAAAGAAAATTCGAGTGAAATTCTGTGTCCTTTATGAAAATCAAAATGTCAAAAAGTTAAAATTTGAAGCTCTGATTTAATTTTATTTTTGCTTCAATTATGTGGATAGTAAAAATAAAATGTTTATTGTAGAGCTTTTAGTTGTAAATCTAAAGTAAGCTTTATTTGAATTCTTTATATTCCATTTTCATGCTTTTAACGCTTTAATTTTGAAAATTGCAATCTCTTTTCATCCGCTGTGAGAATCTGATATTTCTCAATTTCGGTGCTCGTTGTACCTTGTTGAAAGGCAAACAAACATTTATTTTTATTTTAATTAAACCATTAAAACAAAAGTTAACAAAATTCCATGCTCTTTAAGAGTATCAAATGTCAAAAACAGAAATGCGGAATCTGACTGAATTTTCTTTTTGTTTCAACTATTTAAGTTTTTAACACATGCATAAGATCTTTAAATAGTATTTCGCTTCAGTATTAATAAATATGAAATCTTTGACTCCGGTCATATTCCATTGGTTAAGAAATTTTGCATCCATATGTTCAGTAACAAATGCAACTTTCATTACTTTATAAATATTTTCACACGACAAACAGTAATTCTGTTAGACTTTTTACTTTCTCCTTAAAATATTTTTTTGGGGAGATAATTGCTCATCACCAGCTCAAAAATAACTTAATTACTCATTTACAATTTAATTAAATGCATGCACAATATTTTGACCAATAACTATTTTAAACTATTTGAATATATAAAATATTTTTTTTTTTTTTTTGTCGTGTGCCAGCCAGGCTGGCAATTTGGAGTGTGCTGCTTCACTTTTCCAACTGTACCGTAATTTGGTGTGAAGTCCGACTTCTACAGTATACGCATGCCATAGGTACCCGTTTATAGGGTAGGCAACCTTTCACAACAACACATTCACACAAAGAAAGAATAAAGACAAGAGAGAGGAAGCACATCCATGCCCAAGCCGGGACTCGAACCCGGGGCCGCACCTCTGACCACTAGACAAGGTGGCCGGCTATGAAATATGTCTTGTTTATTTATGAAAGACAATTGATTATTATCTATGTGTAATTCTAAAATTAGATGTGCTTAAGTAACAGGGGCCTTGGTTTTAAGTAAACGCGCCCCCCACCCCCCTCCCCCACACACACAAACATTTTCTCTTTAAAACTTTCAAGTATTTTTTCGTGAACTCACAATCACCCCTGAGAAAAGTTTTTTTAGGTTATACTTGCACAAATTAAGTTTCTATGTTCGCTTTCCATGGCCAGTTGTTGATTATTCATTAGATTTCATCGGTTATAGTTCATTTAAAATAGGTTACTAAATTTATCATTTAGAACCAAATATGAAAAAAAAAAGTTTATGTAATTTTACTTGGTATGTTTTCTGCTGTCTTCACCAAACTATGGTCCACAGGCCAAAAATAGGCTACAAGCATCTAAAATGTGGCAAAATGAACCATTAAAATTGTGTGAGTTTCTAATTGTATTAAATGTATTAGGATAAAATGCAGTTTTACTCCACCATCAGTGTTATTAAATCAGTGTATAATTTTTTGGGCTTTATTTCATTAGAAAGGAAGTATAACAGGAATCTAATTTTAAACTAGATTGGTAGTGGAAGAAGTTATTGGAGAACAATAATTGGTACTTATCCGTTAGTCGGGCGCAAGTGAAAAATCTAAAATCGCCAATGTTGTCAATCTAAGCGAATGACAAATCAGTCAATGGAACAAAAGTCAAAAACCATTCTACTTATAGTTGTACAAATTTTGAGAAATTCTACATTATTTGGCGATATTTCTCTTGCTCCCGGCTAATGGATAAGTATCCAATAATTTATTCAAAATATTTTTACATGAAACAAATCATATTCCTGCATGAGTAGTAAAAAATGGGGATTAATTAATAAATTTTTAATGTCGTTGAGTTAGTAGCTACTGACATATAAGTTTAAATATGGACATTATAGTTATAAAACTGAATGGTTTCGTTTGATTGAATTTTTTAAACATTATTATTTATCTCCTGGTTAAATAAATACAGGGGTCGTACAATCATTACTAACTGCTTATAAACTCCTGCTTTTTAACAAGAGAAAGTAAAACCCTTGAATTTTGCCATTACTATTGGCCCCGCTTAAACAAATATTGTCGATTCCAAGAAATATTATTCGATTAAGTGGGGTATTCGTTTAAGTAGTCATCTTTTACATTTTGTCTATGATACCGTTCCAGGATCTTTTACTCGTATAAGTGGGGTATTCGTTTATCCGTTACCCGATTAAGCGGGGACGACAGTATCGCCTTACAAACTCCTTGTTTTTTTATTCTGTTAATAGCCGTCAAATATTTTCTTCTACCACCAATCCCAGGGATGATTGTGTTTGTTTATTACACTGGAATTCTGGTTTTTTTTTTTTTTTTTTTTTTTTTTTTTTTTTTTTTTTTTTTTTTTGTGAGTCAATACCAGAAATCCAGTATTTTTCGCTATATTTTTCTCTTCTTGATTTTTTTTCCCTTTCTCCAATTTTTTAACTATTATATCGATAATTATTAATAATATTCATCATGTAGACCTATTAAAATAACATTTTACAATTGTTTTGCATTGCATTCTTTTATTTGCTGTTTTTAAACTTTTGATGTCTTCATTTTAAATGGTGCAATCTCATAGCATCTGGTGTGAGAATCAAATTTTTCTGATATTTGATGTGACTTTGCTTTGTTAAATGGCAAATGAGTAAAATATTTTTTTATTTATCTTAAAATAGTGAATTTAAAATTTTCAAATGCATTTTTTTTATGACAGTAAAAAAAATAATAAATCACTGATTAAATTTTAATTTTGCCTCAATTACGCTGATTGCTATTCATAATATGTTTATCATAGAGCTTTAAAATGGGAATTAAAAATAATTTTACTTCAATATATTCTTTTGCATGCAGTTTTTTCCCTGTTTAAAGCGTTCATAATGAAAATTGCAATCTCTTTGCACACACATTAATAAGGTTAACTATATGATGTTGTCAAAAGGCAAACAACTAAAATTTTATTTTATTTTTGTTTAAGTGATTAAGTTGAAAAGTTTTAAATGAAATTCTGTGCTTTTTTAGAGTTTCAATTGTCAAAAAGTTTAACAAAGTTGGAAGTTTTTTTGACCTTCGCTATTTTCAGTTTGCTTATTATTTTTGTGATTATTTTATTTTTTTATGTTGATTCTAGTTGCAAAATTTTTGACAAGTGTTTTATTTTTTTTTTAATTTCATTTTCAAAATAAATATAGTTCAACAGTTACTCCCCCCCCCCCTTCCACATTCTTCCGTATTTTATTCTGAGTCTGCTTGCATTCAAGAAGCAGTAAGTGCATATTTGGCTTGCAATTTAGTATGTTATTCGATATATTGTATGACGGCAAAAACAAATAATACACGAGTTGTGAAAAAGTAGTGTTTTTTGAAATATGTTGTTAAAAAAAGTTTTTCGACTGGGAAACAATCTTTAAAAATTAAAATGAACTCCTGCAAAACTCTTTAAGAACTCCTTTCTTTTAATTTTTTAATTTGAGTGTGAACCAGGAACTTGTTTCAAAGATTTTACTATGTTGAGTCACATAACTCCTCACCATTAAACTCTTCAAAGAACATTTAAAATGTAGTCTAACTTAAACAGTATGTATTTTCAAATTTTCAGGATATTGACCTGTACTTTTTGCATAATTTGCTAAGTAGTTACCTACTTAGTCACAAATAGAATTGTACAGTATATTTTTTAGACTTTTTAATAATAATTAAAAAACCTTTTGAAAATGAGCAATGAAAATTCATTTCTTTAGCATTTTTTCTCTTATCTATTTCATACATATAACATTTTTTTGATATCGTAAGCCAAAAAATAGTGAAAAAATAATTGAATTAAAAAAAAAACCTTAAATATTTTAGATTTTTATGAAAATACAAAGAAACTTTTTACTTTTACTTTTTACCTTTTACTTTTCAAAAGAAATTAAAAAGTAACAAAACAATTTCATATTCAGTTCTGAAATTTACAGTTCAGGGTAGCCCTCGAAGTGATCACAGTAACTTCTCTTACAGTTCCTAAATTCGGAAGTAAGCTTTTTTTTTATACATATTTTTCTTTAACTATACAAAGTAGTTTCAAATTGGTCCATACTTTTCTGAAGTGTTCATATTGTTTGATCTTATTCCTGTATATTGGCTTATAAATATTTTTATAGGTACTGTCGTCTCCACTTAATCGGTAACGGATAAACGAATACCCCGCTTATACGAATAAAACCGTTAGGGGGGGGGGCAATTGACCCCCCCCCCTAAATGACGGGCCTGCTTCATTGTACATAGAATCTTATTCCGCATCGACTCATGAAAACGTTATTCTAGGAAACAAGTTCCATCACTATTATTCAGCAGCATTTAAATAGCCCAAGTCCCATTTTTTGCATGCATTCATCAATTGTTTTTTGCCCTCTGCTGAAAAGTTCCAAAAATGGACTTACGCTAATCTGGTTCTGAGATACAGAATTATTTCCTTTATATAGCTATTTCTTTGTTATTACTACGTTTTGAGACTAAAATTGTCAAAATGGAAAGGTAAAAAAATGTTCCCCGCTTAATCGAATAAAATTTCTTGGAACCAACAGTATTCGATTAAGCGGGGCCGACATATCTATTAATGCTTCCTTATTTTGGTTTTAAAAATTATATTGCTGAAATTGATATTGTATATAGATGTGTTTTCTAACATGACTTTTACTGCATTTCTTTTTCTTTTTTTTAGGACACTGCAATTTTGTGATACTAAATTTGAAAATTTCATCAGATTATCCATTTTGTCATGAACGCATTTATGGAATTGATTGTTCTGGAAGCAAAAAGACTGCTATATTTTCACGAGAGGGCTAAACTGCATTGTTCTAATACATTTTAGTTACCTTTGTGCATTACTTTCTGTAGATATCTAATGTTGAATGGAAAATAAATGAATTGTAGTTTTTGCTTAATATTTTGTATAATCCATTTTATGTAAGTTAAGAGTGAAAATTGGCCGGTGATCTTCACTTTTAAAAACAATTGCTTTGCCTTCGATTCTCATGCTTTTCCGTCACTTTTCTTTAGTTTTTGCTTCTTCTAGAAAATAACTATTACTAGCACTGCTGATCATTCAATGATATAATTAATAGAGGACTACTTAAAATAAAATAAAGTTTAAACTGGCTTTCTTATTTGAAAAAGTAAATCTGTCCTTTTGTCTTTAACAACTATTTAAAATTACGTGCTGTCATGTAATTTTATTGTTTTGTAATTTTTCATTTGCCTACGTGATTTGGCACCTGTATTCCTGTGTCTGTTATTGTTTGTAACTAGTATTGCATTGTTTCATACAAAATGAAATTCAAAGTTTTAAAGCAATTTCTTTTAAGTTACATTCAGGTAACGTTTATTACACAGGGTGGCGACAGAACCGGGAAATCAGGGAAAAGTCAGGGAGCTTTATCGATCAGGGAAAAGTCAGGGAAATGTCAGGGAAATTCGAAAAAGTTCGAAAAGTCAGGGAAAATAAATTTTATGAAAAAAAATTAAAGCAAATAAAGAGCAATCTGCTTCCCACACGCACGGGCGCGCAGTTATTGTTAGTCAGCACTTTAAAAACGCCAAATCTGTTGCTGCTGTGCGGGGTCAATATCAACTAAGTTTTCCCATCGTTTTATCATCGTACGGATGAATCCTAGTTTAAGGTCCGGTGATAAATTATTAAATCTGGCAACCACAGAATTATTATTGGATGCTTGGATTGTTTGGCGATTTTTAAGCTAAATGATTGCAACCCTACTACATTATTAAGCTACAGTCTGAAAAAAATCGCCAAACCCGGACCCTAAAGTAGGATTTTACCCATCGTACTACAGAACGAACACTTTTTTTTTTCCTTGCGCTTCTTACTGATTTTAGGACCAGCGGATATTATTCCGCCTGTGTAAAGATCTGTAAACATCATTTGCCTAGAAAGGAATAATAAGCTAGCTAGCTCAGCGATTTATAGCGTCGTCCTCATTTTTCTGATCGGAAGTCCAACGTCGCCAGGTTTGCGCTCATAGCAAGCAACAGCCACTCCTTCTGGAAAAGAGGAAGAAAAAAAAAAAAAAGACGCTGGTGTCATTTTTAAAATTTCTTTTCTTGTCGTCAGAAGTCTAACACAGTGGTAGAAAGAAGACAGAATGGTGATGCAATATAGCATTGATTATAGGTAAGTAAAACTTTTATGCATTTCCCAACATTTAATCTTTAGATTTTTTTAATAGAAAGATTTATTCATCCTATCGCTACTAAAACGTTACCTTCTAAGATTTCAATTACATGCATAAGTTGGATGTAATAATAACAACTGAGTCTGCACGCATTGTTTTGAAAATAAGTGAATCGGTGTCGATCCCGATTCGGAAAGGTTAGGATTTTTTCCCCCCTCCGTCGTTTTTTAATATGTGTTCATTTTAAGTAAATCAAACTGTTTGTAAAATTGCAAGTAAAACAAAAAGCCATCGGTGTAGCTAATGTGCTAGTCTCATCGCATTTTTTTTGCTTCAAAAATGCAGTTTCCTCCCATTTGATTCTTTACAACGATTTTTCGGTGCCGCTGATACTCTTAATTTTATCGTGGCTCGTGGACCCCCCCCCCTCCTCACCCTCTTTTTTCTTGTGTTATTTTTGATTCTCCAGAAACTAGCAGTACTTGGCCCTACTCTGCCCTTCCCATATTACCGGGGCCCATCCCATTGTCTCTAGAAGCGGAAAACGAAACTGTTAAAGGTTTCGCGCTTTTTTTTCTTAACAATCGAGGGAAAAAAATTTTTTGCCTTTCTTCTGATTTCTAATTTCTCCTCAGATTGCTTTACTATTTTTTCATTTTTTTTTTTTTTTTTTTGTTCAAAATGATTAATTTCATATAAAAACGAGTAATGGTCGCTTGTAGAAAATTCGAAAAATGTCAAGCAATCCTGTTTTGGTGAGATAATTATCCATGAAATTCAGAGACATATAAAACATTTCACTGAATAGAACATTTCCTTATTTTTGTTTTTTTTTTTCCTGTTGATGGCCTAAGTTCTGAAATCGAGATTTTAATTTGGTTTCCACACTTTCCCATTCCTGCTATCTGTTCCGTTTTTTCGCCAGGAGACTGCCGCTTCTCTCTCTTGTTTACGATCTTCCTGCTGGAAGGATCGCCCCACCCCCCTCGTGCCATAGTCTGGAATATCAACAAATAGTTTTAAAAAACAGAAGAAAAGTAACAAAATCAAAGAAAATATAAAAGAATTAAAATCGAAATGAGGCGTCGAGTGCGCAATACTTCCTAGTTGGGGCTGCGTCCCCGTCCCGGTGCCTTGTGCGCATGCACGTGTCAACGAACGAACGGAAAATCGTCGCGGTGTTGTGTCTACGTTAGCGCGTGATTTAAGAGCATTTTGATTTATATAACAGGGTTCGCTCTAGGATGCAGGATTCCCGCAATGTTTTTCTGGATCCTATTTGAAAATCTTTTCGTGCTATTCCCGCTGTTCACCATAAGCGGTCATACATTAAACAGATCAACAAATTTCTCGTCTTGATTTTTTTTTTTTTTTTTGCATTTATTTCAAAAGAGCTTTTGGATTTATTTATTTATTAATTTTTTGAGGCATTGATATTTTTTGGAACAATTGAGAAAAAGCGCATGAGCAAATAGATTTTTTAAAAACAGAGTCTTGCCATAATAACAAAATTTGATCATTTTAATTTTTCTTTTTACAAGTTATTTGTTAACATTTCACCTTTATTGTAGCGAAAAAAAGAAACGTTCTCCGTCAATGTTATGCTGACGATTTTTTTTTTTCATGATGTTAATATTTTATGAAAATAAATATTTATCTAAAATATTCAAATACAAAAGTTAACTTGCAAAATAAATAAATAAATAAACAAATAAATAAATACTTTTTTAAATTCCCACTAAAATATTTTGTGAATGTGGGAAATGCCAGAGGTTTGTGACCTATATATAAAAATGCTGTGGAGGCACCTCTGTAGTCTAACTAGACAATGTGTAACTTAGGTAAATTTTTGAACCAGCTTGTTTTTTTCATGGATTATTTTTCAAAAGAACTTTAATTTCTGTATATTTTACGGGCCATTTCACAGTATTTTGTCTAGTGTCTGTAACAAAAGTTATCAATGATATATTTTTTTTTTGAATACATTACGAAGTCAAATGTCTAACTCATGTTAGTATGGTGGTTATTTTGAGGCCACAGCATTCACATACTGTGAAATGGCCTGTACATTTTGAAAATAAATAAATAAAACTAATTGTTACCCATATTGTTCCTTTAGGTGAAATAGCTTCGAATGTTAAAATGTCGAAGAAATGTTCTTTCAACCCTGCATGGCTGAAGGAGTTCAGCTGGGTGCAAGCGGTAGCAGAAAATAAATACTCAGCTTTTTGTGTGTTATGCAACAAAACACTCTATTTAAGCAACATGGGTCGTACGGCTATAACTAGCCATGCAGGCACTAAAAAGCATACAAAAAAGGCAGTAGCTGTCTCCACAAGTTCTAAACTTTCAGTTTCCAATGAAGCTGGTGTCATGCCAACTGATATTATTGTTATAGATACTTCAGAAACATAATCGAAAATTACAACTCCCGATTCTTTTGTTTCTGCTGAACCTAAAAGTCCTGCCGTTGTGCCTTCTTCCTCACGGATTAATAAATTCCTATTAAAAGAAGATGTTTGTAAGTCAGAAATTTTATTTTGTTTGGAAGCTGTAGCCACTCACCGATCCTTAAGATCAGCCGAAAAGGATACTAAATTATTTGCTCAGATGTTCAAAGATAGTGAAATTGCCAGAGGTATTCAATTAGGAAGAGATAAAATGATGTATTTTTTAGTTTTTGGAATAGCGCCCTTTTTCAAGGAAAGTCTTATTAAAGAAGTTTTAATGTGCGAGCACATTGTTATTGGATTTGACGAGTCCCTCAATAAAATTTCTCAGAAACAGCAGATGGACTTAAATGTTAGGTTTTGGTGCCCCAACAGCAATGAAGTAAAAACACGGTATTTAAATTCGGCTTTTCTTGGTCGAAGTCGCTCTAGTGATTTACTGAAAGCATTTCAAGATGCAACTAAACCTTTAATTTTAAAGAAGCTTTTGCAAGTTACAATGGACGGCCCTAATGTGAATACGAAATTCTTTAAAGATTTATCAGTTTCCTTAAAAGAAACCCCAGAAGATCCAGAAGTTCTCAGCATTGGCTCCTGTGGTTTACATTCTGTAAATTTGGCTTTTAAGATCGGAGCAAAGTGTACTAATTGGCACATTTTTGATTTTATGAGAGCACTATACTATTTGTTTAAAGATTCTCCTGCCAGGAGAGCTCTCTACACAGTTTTGACAACTTCCAACGAATTTCCAAAGAAATTTTGCTCAGTTCGATGGTTGGAGAACTCACAAGTCGCTGAAAGGTGTTTAAGCATTATTCCAAACGTAAAAGTTTTTGTAGAGAAAGTAGAAAAAGATAAATGTATGCCCACTAGTCAGAGCTATATCACTGTTAAAAGTCTCCTAAGTGACCCGTTGTTATCAGCAAAATTAGCATTTTTCAACTCAGTAGCTCATGAGTTTGAGAGTTTTCTTAGGGAATATCAAACTGATGCACCTCTCGTTCCATTTCTTTATGGAGATTTATCTAGTCTAATTCGGAGGATTTTAAATAGGTTCATTGTGAAGGAGGCCTTGAATGGAAAGCATGTGATGAATGTAGAGTTTGAAGAAGTGAAAAATTTTCTGCCATGTAAGAAAATTGATGTTGGCATTTCGGCTTTATGTCACATCAAAAAGTCGAAGGCTTCCGCAGGCCAAATAACCACGTTTCAGAAGGACTGTCGAAAATTTTTGATATCATGTGTTAAAAAATTAAAAGAGAGATCCCCGTTGAATTATGCTTTGACGAGAGCTGTTTCATGTTTTAATCCTATGGTTAGTATAAATGAAACACTGTTTAATAAGAGGCTAACAAAATTATTATTAATATTATATGAAAAAAATTGGCTCAATTCTGTTACAGCTGATAGAGCAAAATGCCAGTTTCTAGAAATTTGTTCTACTGCTTCAAACGTAACAAAATTAAAAATGTATAGCAAAACTGAACGACTAGATGTATTTTGGTACAATTTGTTGTCTGATCAAACAACTGATTGTAATGATGCAATAGCGCTTATGAAGATAGTATTGATATTATCTCAGGGCAATAGCAATGTTGAGAGAGGATTCTCAATCAATAAAGATTGCTTATGGGACAATATGAAAGAAGAAACATTGATTGCAAGGAGAATTATTTATGATAGTATTATTATACAGGGAGGATTACAGAATTTTGAAATTTCAAAACAAATGCTGCTGAGTGTTAGAAACTCGAGATCCAAGTTTGAGGAAGCGAAAGAAAAAAGGCGCAAGGAGGAAAAAAATTTAAACGAGAATATGAAAAGAAAGAGGGAAGCAGAGCATCAACTTAAAGAACTGAACGCAAAAAAGTCGAAGATTCTTGAGGCAGCTGAAACAGAGGCCTTAAGAGTTGAAGAAGAAATAGCGAGCATTAAACTTTTGCAAAAGAAACTTTAAAATTTCTTTTATTTTTACATCAACTTAAAAAATCAAAAATTCTTGAGGCAGCTCAAACAGGCCTTAAGAGTTAAAGAAGAAACAGCGAGCATTAAACTTTTACAAAAGAAACTTTAAAATTTCTTTTATTTTTACATCAACTAATTTTTAATTTTTGAAATTAATAGATTTTTTGTCTTTTCTGTTTTGATTTTAAAGTTATTTGTTTCAAATGTAATCTAGACTTTTTTCCCATTAATAATGTCAGTTAAACTTGACTATCACTGTGTACATGATATAAATATTTTGTTTTTAAGTATTTAATAGTTGAAATGCTGTCTTTGTTCATTAAAAACATTCGGAATGAATATGAAAATGTTTGAATTTGTTTTATCCATACATGTATTATTTAGGTAAGCATACTACCGTATTTCTATACTTTTACTCTATGTTGTTCTTGCTGTAATTATTATATCGCTTTAAATTAGTTCAAAAATGTTCACTATAAACATCTTAATTTTATTACAATTCGACATGTTTTCGAGAGTAATTTTGCGAATTTCTCAAACTTTTAATTTGAGTTGTTATGGACAGCAAAGTATTATTGTTTAAAAATTCGTGTAATGTTTCAACGTAGATAAATTGTTATTACCATTTTTTAATTTATTATTATTTTTTTTAATGAAGTTGACTTGAGGTGTGTTGTAATAATTACTGTATTGACTTCTTAAAACGCTTTACATACTGTATTTTATACAAACATACAGTGGTTTTCAGTAAGCCAAAAGAAGGGGGGGGGGAGAGGGGAAAAAAAACGTTATCATCAGTAACGTAAGTCAGGGAAATTTGGTAAACTTAGTCAGGGAAATCAGGGAAAAGTCAGGGAACTTTTTTTCATGGTTTCTGTCGCCACCCTGTTACAGCATCATAATATATTTAATTAAGATACAAATTCAAACTTGTGCTTGAATTTGTATCTTCTTGTGTCATATAAAACAACTTGTAATCTTTGCGCATATATTGTAGATAAAGCAGAACAAAGTGAATTTTTACAACGTTGATTGAGACAAATTTTAGCTCTACATCGCGCCTATGCTGCCAAGAGGCCATGTCAGTCTAGTTAGAAACTAAAGGCCTGGCTCAAACTCAGAATAGTCTCAAGTTTTATAGGGGACCTCCTCCCATTATAAAATTTGTAAAATGTACTCTATAGCCTGCCGTGGCTCTGCATTGCCTTAAACAATTCTGACCTCTACCATGCTTAATAAGAAGAAAATTAACCCATTAATGCAATTCATCATGCCTAATCATGTACCAAAGGCCTGTTGCTGGTTGTCGTATTTGTATTAAGTTCTAAGCATAAAAGAAAACAAATTCCACAAAGCTGCAGGGCAGTGATAAAATCATCTATCAATTTATACATTTAACTGTACATATTGTGTACATTAAATTGTTACCAAGTCTATGAGCACAAAAAAGCAGACATGCAAAAATAAAATATGGAAATAGCTTGTGAAGAAATATTTTTTCCTCACAAGTTGGATATTTTAATCCATTAATGCATGGCATTTTTTTTTTTCAAAGATATTTTGTACACTGGTTACAAATTTTGTTTAATGGACAGGAAAAATAATTTAAAAAACATCATGTCAAAAATAATTTTTTTATTAAAAAAAGAAAAATCTTAGTAAAAAGGGACGCTAGACACCACAGAGGGTACATACTTTTTTTACTAAAATATTTTTTCTGCCCAGGACATAATATTTAAAAAGACATTTTATAGAAAGAAATAAAAGCAGCAATTAACATAGCTGGAAATAATTTTAAAAACTTAGCCTTTTGTTCTTGAGATTGCGAGCGATGTAATTCTTGATAAAGATCATAATAAAATGGCTACAAAACACTTTACAATGGTTATGTGCTGCAATCTGTTAATACTAAATTTAAACAATACCAAAGTAATAATTGAACACTATTATTTGGTTGAAATGTTCATTTTTGGTAAATTCAGACACACTTTTTGAACCATCCCAAAAAAGAGACGCTAGGCATTAGTGGGTTAACATTTATTTTAAAAAACCAACTAAAGCTTTTAAAGTGTGCTGCCTCCCCCCCCCCACACACACACACTAAAATATCCAGCTTGTGAGGAAAAAATATTTCTTCACAAGCTATTTCTATATTTTATTTTTGCATGTCTGCTTGTTGTGCTCATAGACTCTGTAACAATTTAATGTACACAATATCTACAGTTAAATGTATAAATTGATAGATGATTTTATCACTGCTCTGTAGCTCTGTGGAATTTGTTTTCTTTTATGCTTAGAACTTAATACAAATGTGACAGCCAGCGACAGGCCCTGGGTATAGCTAGTTGATTTATAGTCAGCCCTCTTAAAGTTATCTACTCCCTTGCTCATGAGAACCTGAACTTAGAAATCTCAGTTGTTAAAGACAATGCCGATAAATTATTGTAAAGAATAATGTTGAAGAAAGCATAAATTTAAGTTATATGGGAAAATGCAACGATAAATAAAAATGGGTAAGATAATAAAAAACGCTTAAAACCACAAATAAGAGAGATTAAAAGTTTTAAAAGTGGCAAACATGTTTTGGAGGCTACAGCCTCCTTTTCCAAATATGATAAATAAAAATATCGATAAAATTAAAATGATCAGTACTGTCGGCCCCCGCTTAAACGAAAACGAATTCAGTCTGTGTTATAAGAAATATTTGGTTATAAGAAATATTCGATGAAGCGGGGATCTTTAACACTGCGTCTATGGCATGAGAGATATTCTGTTTTGAAATAGTTTATTTGTATAAGCAGGGTCTTTGTTTATCCGTTACCTAATTAAGCAGGGCCAACACTATTTCTAAATCTATTTAGTCTAGTCAATGAATACATTATAGAATGTGTGGAATATGCGAGAGTATTTGACTTCAGAATATTGTTAGGGGCAGTTAGTAAGCAAAAATACTGAAAGTCCCCGACCCTGGAGGTGAGCTAAAGGTGGGAGTTGTTTCTACACATATTTGTTGAATTTTCAATAATGCTTTGGTGTATGTTGTGAAAAAAAAAAAAAATTTTGGATAAACCTGCTATTTTTGTCAAATTTTTACGCCTAGTGCCTTTCAAGGTCATTTTTCCTTATGAATGTTGTAGAGCTTTAAATTTCCTTCAATTTGATATGCTACTTTGTTACATTTTATTAAACCAATCGAAAGTTATAGAGTTTTAAACACGCGCCTTCATGCTAAAAACAGAGTACTTGCCATTCACAAAAAATCAAAGTAAAGCGAAAAGGGATCGCGCGCTTCCTCTTTTTTCAATGGACTCGCCATTTCTGATTGGCAATGAAGAAGTTGTTATAGATTATTGCAACACAAATCATGTCACGTTTCAAAGGGGACCCCCTCCCCCTAATTCTGAGGGTTCAGCTAGTGAAATTGTGACTTTGTGGCGGGGGGGGGGGAGTAAAAAGAAGTTTGACGCCGAGCATTTTTTAATAAAAATGTTCATAAAAAGTAGCCTAAGAAAAGTACTGAATAACAAAGGTAGAGGGGTGTCCAAAATGCTGATAAAAGTATGACGTCATTTATGGACGAACCCAGAGATAAATCGGGCGAAAATTTAGAATTACGTTTAAGCAGTGCAAATTAATGGACTGAGGAAGTACAATAAGTCAGCACTTTGCATACTTGCAATATCCCACCAGCTCGTTTATTCCATCCATAGACTGTAGGATTTCTGCCCGCAGCTCGTTTACTTCCCATTCCATACTGACGAGTGCTAAAAAGTTAGAAACTGCAGTCCATGATTAGAATAAACGAGTTGGTGGTGTATTGCATGTTTCTGCCACAGCGCTGGCTTTGGGGTGGTTACTTACTCTGCTATGTATTGCTCATACTATTTAAGGAAGTTGATAACAACATGTATTTAATTAAGTTTGACTTTGTTGTTAATGAGGATACCTAGTCTATAAAACTCCTTGGCAAAAAAAGACAACTGTATGAACCATTGGTGATGGTTACGTTAAATTTCTAACAACTCATTTTAATGGGGTATGTTTGTCATTGGTTTTTGATGGGTACATCGACGCATCAATCAAAGAGCACAGAAGCAGCAAAATAGAATTGATGATGTCACTTCAGAAGATATGTGGACATCAATGTCAGTAAGGAAATTGGAACGATAGTTAAACAAGAGGGTTTCCCGTCTGACTTTTATAATAAGAAACAGCGGACGAATTCGATAATAATGAAGCTGTTGAAAAACGGGATAAAAAAGCTTCGAGCTTTAGATGATGCTAACGTTGATATAGCGAAAACAGCTATCATCAAATAGCAAAATTCTTTGTTAGCTATTATTTGAGAGGATATAGATCTGGTTGTTCACTTGATAACCAAATCCTCAACTGATCGCAACATTCTGCTGATAAAATATGAAAGCGAAAATGCGTATATACTATTTAATATTCCTGCAGAATTTTAAGATACGCAGCACATCTCAAGAAAAAGGAGGTTTGTCCAAATGTACCAAATGCCTAAAATCATAAAACATGTATCTGATGTATACATCAATAGTTTTTCTTTAAATGAATCCATTGAGACTGTTGGAATTATAAGTATCTCTCATGATATGGTGTTCCAGCCACATAAAATTGTCTCAACGAGTTCCGCTACAAATCATTTATTAAAGTAGCTGCTAACATGAAGACTGATCCCTTAACTCTCCCGTACCCTCGAGTACACCTATAGCTAGGGGAGGAACTTAATGTGGAGCATCGGATTGTGAAGTGGGAAAGGATGAATGACCATTGACCAACTCATCGTTCCGAAACTCCCGGATTTGGATGTTACTTCCTATCATTAAAATGTTAATTATCATGATATAGCGTCATCATGCTCATTTCAATAAGAACAATAGAATTGAGAGCACATGTTATGAATTCATAGTTTTTGATTGCTTATCAGTTAGGTGTCGTGGTGTCAGTTAGGTGTCGTACATTTGGCAGTGCAAAATGTAGTGTAATACATAAATATCAAAATTGAAGTTGTAAGATTTGCCTACTCAAGTTCAGATTCATATAGAAAGCATAAAGAGAGTTACTTCAGAAGCGGCACGTTTTTTAGATATTGAATTTAAAGGCATATTACTATATTTTTAGTGTTTGCATTGTTATAAATACTTGCAATAACGAACTTGATTAACAGCTTATTTTTTTTTAAATTAATGACCGAATTAAAACATTGTATTATTATCAAATACCTTTCAACATGTTTTTTTAATAGCATACAATTTTTATCTGCTTTTAAATGCTGTTTTGATTTATTTTGCATTTTTGATTTATTTTTCATGAAAACAATATTGTAACGAGTCCGTAGCACCTTCAACTTTCTTCAAATGAGCATTCCAATCTTGAGGAAGTAACTATAAATTTATTTACAAGTATGTACACTATTTACAATAAGAGCAGAAAACAATTGCTAAACATCAGCAATTAGGCAGCAAACAGTACACTGTACTCTCAACAGTAACTCAGCACCACGTATCTAACGTGAACAGTAATTAAGCAATTACAAAAGCAAAACAACCATCCGCCCAAGCGAACGAAAACGAGCATCTCAGAAAACCCATCTGAGAAAAACTGACTGACTTGTGTTCAAGGCCAGCTATTTATACACGGAAAGAAATGTCCACACTATTCGAGAAAAACCTGGAATATTTTGTTTCATTACGTAATCCATTCACAAATTCTAGCGATAAGAAAAAAAACCACGCGAAAATTTCTTCACGCTTATTAAAGTTAGGGCAAGTGTAAAAACTACAAAGTGTTACAGGGCCGGTATACTAGTGATAAAGGTGATATCTTCAGATACTTTTGCAACATGACGTCAGATAAAACCAAAACTAATGAAAATGATGCAAGGCAGGAAAAACAACAACTATTTACAAGATTTGTAACATTGCCCCCTTCCCAAGGACTGCACGTCCCGGGCAGTACAATCCCCAGAAAGGAAGCAAGGGAAAACTTACAGATGCACACATTACATGATGACCAATCATAAACATGATAAACAATAACAATGAGAACATGAAAGAAATAATAACATTGATAAAGTAATATTCCAAACAATTAAAGGCGAAAGTTATTTACAAAATTTACAAACAAATTACCATGGTAGCTTTAGATTTACTTTACGAACTATGGCCATAGTATGGGGCTAGCCGATCATAATGTACAACCCTAGGTTTTGAATGTGATGACTTCTGGATCCTCACTACGACGTCGTTCAGCCGGTGGAGCACTGTGTAGGGTCCATCCCAATGCGACTGCAATTTGGGTGATAGACCTTTACGTCGGATGGGATTCCATAGCCACACCTTGTCACCTTCTTGAAAGTCATGGCCAGTGGACCTTGTGTCGTATCGGGTCTTCATCTTCTCCGTCGCGATGTTGATTCGCTCCCGTGCGAAGTGATGAACGTCTTCCAACCGGGCCTGGAGATCCTGGACGTACTCCTCAGGCGATGAAGGCGCATCTGGAGGGAGACCGAAGACGAGATCACAAGGTAGCCGAAGCTCTCGGCCGAAGAGCATCTGTGATGGGGAATATCCGGTGGTCTCGTGGACAGCACTGCGGTAGGCCAGCAGGAACAGAGGAAGTTTCTTGTCCCAATCCTGTTGATTTTTGGAGACCATAAGCGAGAGATTATTAAGGATTGTCCTGTTGAATCTCTCCACCATGCCGTCCGATTGTGGGTGTAGTGGTGTCGTTCGAGTTTTCTCAATTTTGAGGATTTTACATAGGCCCTTAAACACAGCAGAGATGAAGTTCCTTCCCTGGTCAGAATGGATCTGCAAAGGTGTCCCATATCTCGAGATCCAATGCTGGACTAGAGTCTCTGCTACAGTGGTAGCTTCTTGATCCGGAATGGAATATGCTTCGGGCCATTTGGTGAAATAGTCAATGGAAACGAGGATGTATTTGTTCCCATCAGTAGTTTTCGGTAGAGGACCAAGAATGTCGATCCCGATTCGTTCGAAAGGAGCTCCTACGTTGTAAAGATGTAGCTTCCCGCGGCTTCTTCTCTTCGGTCCTTTACGGGCAGCACAGGCGTCACAAGAATGACACCACTTCTCTACGTCATCCTTCGCCTTGCTCCAGAAGAAGCGCTCTCGAACCTTGTGGAGGGTTTTCAAGATACCAAAGTGTCCTCCAGTCGGACTACTGTGCAATTCCTTTAGAACGTCTGGAATTCTTGATCTGGGAAGGAGTAACTGCCATTTAAATGCTTTGCCATCGTCAGATTCCCATTTCCGATACAGGACGCCATTTCGCAACTGGAGAGATTTCCATAGAGCCCAGTATCTTTTCGTTGCAGGACTGTAGATAGAAATGTCTTGCCAACTAGGTCGCCGACTGTCCTTTTCCATTAACTCTATGATAGGCTTTAGGTCTGGGTCTTCAAGCTGATCTTTTCTTACTTGGTCGTCACTCCATGGATCAGGATCTGAAGATGATGAAGTAGCAGTAACTTGACAGGCAGTAGGGATTGTCGTCCCGTACTGTTTCTCTATTCGGGAGCAATAATGGCAGTTCTCGGAACAAGGTCTTCTTGATAATGCGTCGGCATTACCGTGTGACAAACCTTTTCGGTGCTTAATCTCGATGTCATATTCCTGGAGCCGCTGTATCCACCTGGCTACCTGGCCCTCTGGATTCTTGAAATTCAAAAGCCAAGTTAAAGAGGCATGATCGGTCCGGAGCAGGAATTTACGGCCGTAGAGGTAATGATGGAAATGTTCTACAGCTTTAACTATGGCGAGCAATTCCTTTCTCGTGACACAATAATTTCGCTCCGACTTGGATAAGCATTTGCTCCAGTAGGCAATGACATGTTCGTTACCGTCTATTTCTTGAGATAAAACAGCTCCAACGCTCTCGTGGCTCGCATCAGTGTCAAGTATGAAGGATTTTTCAGGCTGAGGATAAGAGAGAATAGGCGTTGATGTTAAAGCCTCCTTCAGCTGTAGAAATGCATCCTCGCATTCTTTGGACCATTCAAATTTTCGTTTGCTCTCCGTCAGCTTATGCAAAGGTCGTGCAATATTGGAAAAACCCTTCACAAACTTCCTGTAGTACGTGCAGAGCCCCAGGAAACTTCGCAGCTGATGGACATTTTCGGGGCGGCTCCAATTCTTGACTGCAGATACCTTATCTGGATCTGTTCGTACACCTTCGGAAGAGATAATGTGACCAAGGTAGTTCACCTCACGGCGGAACAAATTACATTTGGACGGGCTTAACTTCAGGTTGGCTTCCTTAAGCTTTTGCAGCACCTTCCTAAGATTAGCCAAATGTTCCTCAAAACTGCGTCCTATGATGATAATGTCGTCCAAGTAGACAAGACAGGATTCATAAGACAGTCCTCGTAACACTGATTCCATAAGACGCTCGAACGTGGCTGGTGCATTGCAGAGGCCGAAGGGCATCACTTTGAACTGCCACAAGCCTTGTCCGGTTGTAAACGCCGTCTTCTCTCGGTCGTCGGGGTGTATCTCCACCTGCCAGTAGCCGCTCTTTAAATCCAGGGTCGAAAACCACTTGTGTCCGGAAAGGGTGTCCAGAGTGTCATCGATCCGTGGAAGAGGGTAACTGTCCTTCTTGGTGATGTCATTCAGGCGTCGGTAGTCAACACAAAATCTGGTGGAGCCGTCTTTCTTTCGGACCAAGACGATAGGGGATGCCCAAGGACTGGATGAGGGTTCGATGACGTCATTCTCCTGCATCTCTTTTACGAGGATCTCAACCTCTTCCTTCTTGGCGAACGGTAGTCGTCTTGGATGCTGCTTGATAGGGGGATGATCTCCAGTGTCGATCCTATGCTGCGCTAAACTCGTGCGACCAACATCTTCGGGTGTAGATGAAAACACCTGCTTGAAGTCGTCCACCAATTTTTCCGCAGCGTATCTTTGATCCTTCGATAATGCTGCACTCCCAATTAATTTCGAAGTCAAGGATTCGGAAGACACAGTCTCAGAGGAATCAATTCTTCTGATGATGCAGTTTACGGAAGTACAAGTTGCCAACACTTCTCCTTTCTTGATATTCCTCGGTCTTTCACTTACATTGGCGACTCTCACAGGAACAGCATTCCTTGAAAGGTCCACAAGCGTAGATGCCACACTGTTAAAAATGATTTGCTTGAAAATGAGACAAAATAGTGACTTATTTTTTCCGAGTCAATTGGTCTTGAATTTGAGTCTCCGAAAATTTGAGTTTTGAGACAGACCTGTTACTTAAATATTTCACAAATACGGAAAAGGGAAATATTACTTTATTTACATTGGAACAATTTAAATTCGCAGAAAAAGACAAAGTTTATCATCATAAAACGATTTTCTATCTCTGCAAATCCGCTTATTTCCAATAAAATTAAAGGACTATTTATTTCTTACGCGTGACTAACCACACCCCACCAATCAACTCCGACGAAAACAAGATATCACTACGCGAGCAGGAAAGGGAATTTCCCCAGCGCTGATGGACGAATGGAAGATGAAGCGATAATGGGTAAGTTTTTAATTTTCAGTATTATGATTATGAATAGTTTCCCTGCTTTCATTTTTATTTGATACCTTTTTTGAATAAACCAGTTGTCTTAGCAATAAGTTTTGCACAAGTTTTAACTTTATCGATTTCAATAACGGACCAATTACCCGCGAAAGCTAAGCCTGTCCTGTATCTATGTGTGTAAGGTAAGCTGTTTTTAGCATTATTTACATTGCGTTTACACCCTTTGTGTCCCCCCCCCCTCCCGAAATAATTCGAAATGACGGATCTTGTATGTGTTTACAAGGTTGGCATTGTTTTTTACCATCTGTGTGGTTTTTACCATGGTATTTACCGCCTTTAGTAGAACCCGTTTTCTCCATGTTTTTTACCACCTTGGACAAAAAATAAAACCTTCAAGGGGTTTCCTTTCAATAAAAATGTTTTTGATTTTAAAAGTGTTAAGTTTAGGTTAAATGATCAAGGCTGTACAAACATGAACAATCTCTCCCTCCCATTTTTTAAATTTTAATCAAATTTCAACGACAGTAATCATTCGTTCAAAGCTAGAACTTAAATTACGAACAATACTATAATATCCACTCCCTCCTAATATGAGCTATGTACACGGGGGGGGGGGGATCCTAATGAAAAGGAAAGCATTTTTTTATTTTGATGGATGAAATGTGTTTTTAATGTTGACTTTGCTGGTTTTTTGTGAGCCAACAAAATAAAAAAAATGCTTCTAAAAATATTTGCCGTTGTTGTTTTCTTTTGCAATATGTGCTAAAGAATAAATGAAAATCTAAACTCATTCATTATTTGTTATTGTAAAAATTCTCAGCTTAAAATATAATTATTGTTTCGGTAATTTTATTCAAATAATTAATTTTCAACAGATATGTTTGTTAAGTTCATTCATGTGTAAAATCAATGCAGTTAATTTTTTCGAAAGAAAATTTTTAAAGAAAGGAAAACACAAATTTAACAAAAAAATATTTGTATCCTCTCAACATTCATTCTGTGGAAAAATGCAATTTTTTTGTGTGCACGATTACAGTGCAATAGCTGATTTAGTTTAGTATAATTCACATGTAACACAAATAAATTATTTTGATTAACATTCATTTATATTACCTACTGATGAACTTTGAAAATTTAGTGAGATTATTAATTTATCCGAAACGAAAACCTTCCCTCTTATTTATTTATTTATTCTACACATCTTTAACTCGTGAGATAGTTGTCATTTCATTACTTGTCACATGGTGTTTTTGGTAATATGGAATAATATATTAAGACAAAATAACACATAGGACATAATAGTAAAATATAAGATCTATGCAGAGGCTTATTTAGAAAGGGGCAAACAGTATTTCCTAGGTTTTTCTCATGACCTAGTTAAACCAGTTTTTCCAGGGAAAACCCAACCCTGTGTGTGAGGAAACGTGGAAATATATCAACAACAGCAAAACAATCTATTAAGTGTTTGACTTTTTCCAATTGCTTACTTTTGTAATTTCCATCTCTATGTCTCGAAACCTCCCTTTGTCGAATTTTTCTTGTGTTCCGTGATTCGAGATAGACAGGTTCGACTGTATAAATTTATGGTATGCAATTATAATCCACTCCTAAAATGGCTGTAGCAACTCAATATGTAAAATAAATAAATAAAGGAAAAATTTGTCTCCTGACAACTTTGTTAAATTTTACTATCTTAAACTATATTAATATAACATAAAGAGGAGATCTCAAACACCGGTGGCACTGTACTTTTAATGTAAACAATCATGTTTGAAATTAGTTAGTTGTCCTATTTATGAAGAACTTTCCATATGTGATCAGTTTGTGTATTAAATAATTTCAGATGTTGAATAGAGATGCACCGAGTACCCGGTAAATATTCGTATTCAGTACTCGGCCAAATTTGAATCGGGTACTCGGCCGATACCGAGTAAATGTAAATAATTGAATATTATTCAAGATATTTTTTTCAGTAATTAAAAAGATGCAAAAATTTGTATAATGCAATTATTTACAATTGCTATATTAATAAAATATGACTTGAATTTTATGTAAAAGTTTTAAAAACAGGTTTAAAACCAAATAAGTGTAAAAGCTAACTAAGGGTGTGCGAATCGGGCACTCGGAAATTTGAATCTGGTACTCGGCCAATACCGAGTAAATGTAAATAATTGAATATTATTCAAGATATTTTTTTCAGTAATTAAAAAGATGCAAAAATATGTATAATACAATTATTTACAATTGCTATATTAATAAAATATGACTTGAATTTTATGTAAAAGTTTTAAAAACAGGTTTAAAACAAATTAGTGCAAAAGCTAACTAAGGGTGTGCGAATGTAGTTACCTTTTTCATATTGGTGTTGGGCAACTTACCTGTGATCAGGAACAGTCCAAGTGATCCTTAAGACAAATATTAATGAACTTGTTAAAAAAAAACTTTGTCTCATATTCCAATATATTCCTAATCAAACTTGTGGCATAATGATAACAACACAGAAGTAAAAATGAGTAAATTTTAAAGTGAGAAAAAGATTGACTTCTAATACTTAAAGAAAAAAATTCCTGTTCACTGGTCAGTAGGGCCCTTAAGATTTTTTAGTGATTTCTAACCCTGTACGTGTATGTATGTACTCGGTACTCGGCCGAGTAGTGAAAGGCCGAGTACTCGGCCAATGTGCTACTTGGTGCATCTCTAATGTTGAACCTTCTCTTTGGCATGTTAAAACCTAGTGTGTATGTGTGGTAACCTAAGGCTTTATGCTAAGAGGTGCGGCATGGAGGAGAAAAGTGTGTATGTGTGGTAAGAAAATTGGTTTTCTTTGTTATTGTTTTGATTTGGTTAAATAATTTGTTTATTGCATGTTTATCAGCTTTAATGCAATTAGACCAGGGGTTCCCAAACTTTTCCAGTTCACAGCACCTTTTGTGGAATTAAAATTTTTTCACATCTCCTCCTCTAATCTCTGTTATGTATGAATGTATTGAAAATATGGACACTACGTTAGGGTGGAGTGAAAAAAATAAATTTTCGAATTTCAAACCCCTGGGGTTTCAAACGTTGCCTTTTGGCTCCACTAAATTACCCTTGAAATTTTAGCCCCCAAGGATAGTACCTTTAGGTTTCCATATTGTCCCAAAAAACTCCAAAAATATCAAAAATCGACTTTTTTCGAATTGATTTTCAAAATTGAAAATACATATTTTGGAAATGAAAGGGGTTGTGAAAGTTAACTCCGTGTTTAAAATTTCTATATTGTGTACACTTGGTTTTTTTCGTGTCGTGTGAAAATGAAAGCTAAAATGTCGATTTTCGGTTATTTTTTTGGCTCTTGGGAAATTTAGAGAAATTACTCCTATTGAACTCAAACTTGTTTGAGATACTAATGGAACTAAGAGTTCATATTTATATCCCCTAACATTTCTAAAATATGTATTTTCAATATCGTAAAAAAAAAGTTAGAACTTTTGGTACTTTTGATATTATTTGGGACAATGTGGAAACCTAAAGATATTATTCTAGGTAGTGGAGATAAAAGGCAACTTTTGAGACCTCAGGCGATTCGAAATTCGAAAACTTATTTTTTTTTCACCCTGGCATCATGCTTCAGTCACTTAAGGGGAAACTTCCTGCCGAATGCTTAATATTTACTTGTGTTTGAATTTATTTTGCTTTTTGTTCCAGTCCCAAAATTTAATTTAAGTTTACAATAGTTTAGCTTTTTACATTTTTATCTAGCAAAAATTCTGAGAGTACACAAAGTAAAAATCATAAAGTTGCGAAGAACGTGGGAAAGAGACCCTATTGTATGAAGAGTTGGAGAGAAAATAAAGTGCTTATTTTCATAGTTTAGTGGGAAGCCTTCTTTAAATATGCATTAAATCAAAACTTGTTTTTTCTCATTGTATTTCCTTTGCAGGGCATTACTTGCAGAAACTGAGGAGCATTGCCTGGGAGACCCAGAAAATTCGGATCCGAAAGGATAGTGGCATTTTGCCCATGAGTGATTGGAGTCGGTTGTGACAGTGGCGTAGGGAGCCAGAGTCCCCTACTTACCGTTCCTTGCAACCTCATCGAAGCAGTTTGCCTCTGGAACAAATGGAACTTTTTACATAACATTTAACATGCGTTAAGGACAGACTGCTTTTTGCAGTGTGCATACAAATTTAAAGAACTCTGGACAATGACTGATATGTACATTCAGTCGGAAATTTGATATTATAAAATAAAATTTAAAATAATTTGTATTGTTATTGGTTATTATATTGGATGTTGGGTATTTTCTTTTTCTAACAAATGTTTAATATTTTACTTGGCACTTTTAAACTGTTTCAATTGAAATTGCTAATGATTTTATCAGTATTGAATAGTAAAGTTTATATTAGTAAATTATGCCTTGTGTCGGACACAAATTCTGATCCACGTCACCCACGCACCTGAAAAAAGTATCTTAGGTACTAGTTCTTTCAGAACAAGAATATTTTTGAATCCATATCACATTGAAATTTATCATCAGCTGAGAAATTATGTCTGGAGACATTTTTTTTTTTTTTTTTGCTGGCCCTAAATATTTTACTTTTTGGCTCCGGTAATAGATACTATTTTGGAAAAAAAAAAAAAAAAACTAGAATTAGGGTTAGTGCAGGTAATTTTGAAAAAGATATTTTATATGCATTATTTTTGATTAGCTCTTGTATATAAAATTACTATTTTGTATTATAATTTATAATTAATATGTTAATTTTAAGAACATATAATTTTGTTGTGTAGATGTAAAATTAATTGACTCAAATTTAAATGAAGGGGGGAAAAATACTACCAGCAATTTTCCGGAAAATGAAATGCATAAGTTTAAAATTTTTTGCATCGTTTTGGTTTAATTATAAATTAGTTGTACTCCCCAGCATTATTGGGTGCACATCTAAATGGGCCATTCCATGAAAAAGTAGCAATGTTGTCCTAATGTGATATCTCATATAATTCAATAAAAAGTGACAATTTTGCATGTTTATAATTTTTTAAGCAATTGTTTTTTCATTACCCGTTTAAATGATTACTATTACATGAAACATACACGTTATTATGTGCTGCTTGTTGGCGATTTTTCTGTGGAATGGCCCTAATATTCAATTTTATCTTTTATATTATTCTCAGAAAATTAAATATTAAAAAAGATAGCATAGTGGAATTTGAGTAAAATATGGGAACATGAGAAACAGAAAAAAAGAGCAATGAAAAAAAAAATAGGAACGAAAAACAACACGGCGGAAAAAAAAAGTTCAGCAAAACCCCAGAAAAATGACAAACTAAGAAACAAGAATTGCAATTTTCGAAAATAAGAAACTGAACTTCTATAAAATCACAAAAAAATTAAAAACTAAAACTGATTATCTCCAACCACTCAAATGGTGTACAAGTAGAAATTTTACGAGAGAAAATTCAACTTTTTTGAGCATTAAGACAAAGTTATTTGAACTTTTAATTATTGATTGTACCCATGACCATCGTCTGGAAAATCCTCTGCATTTTACAATAAAAAGTGTTGGCACTGTGGCTGTGGCACGATATGCCTTTTCTGAAGATTTTAACAAGACTCATAAGAATTCTATGAAAGAAAATATCCATTTGTAGGAGATTGAAGTTTATGACAATTGAATCGTTTGTTGCAGAAACCTGTGAACTGATTCCCCCCCCCCCCCAAAAAAAAAGGATATTATTAAAGGTTATGAATGGCCAATTTTAGGCACACCGTCGAATGCAAAAACATAAGCCTTCATATGTGATGTGTGTGAACAACTTTTCTTTAAAAAAATTTATTTCATTGCAGAAACTTGTTAAGTGCAAAATTTTTAACAATTTTTCGCAAAAAAAAAAAAAAAACAATTGGAAAATTGATTCCAACCGTAGGGTGACGGGACCAGTTACAGACATGCTTAAGATCCATTGGGACCAGTTACAGACATGCTTAAGAAATAGCTCCTGAAATTGACTCTAATAACATTAGATGGATTCATGAGTCACAGAAATATCAGTTTTATCTGCCTAAAAAGCTTAGTTTTTAAATCCAAGCTTATGCCTGTCTGTAACTGGTTCCGTCACCTTTTTTTTTTTTTTTTTTTGCAATACAATAAGAAGCAATTTTTTCAACGACTATACCTATTGTGATTTTAAAACGGAGAAGTTCTTTTTAGTTAGTTTAGTTGTTTAAAATTTAAAAGAGTGCACTTGATGGGTTTCTGAAATAAAAGGGTTAATTTGAATAATACTTTTACTATTTTTCAGATGCAGTCCAAAATTACTACAGTGGCTGTCGCTTTTTGAAATCACGTTTCTTTTTTGACAGTTTTGATATAAATAAGCTGGACTTCGCTCGATTTGAATCATTTGAGCGGCTGATTCAATTATTAAGCGCCCACTTTTTTTTGTGATGAATTAAAAAACTTTTTTTTTATAAGTTTTCATGCATGTTTCACTTTTGATAATCGGACATGTGATTCTTTGCACACAAAACCAAAGAGAAAAAAGTCAAAAGTGGAAAAAAAACATGCATTAAACTGATTTTGAAAAAAAAAAATCCTTAATTCATCAGAAAAAATAATACAGTGGGTGCCGTTTAATTGAATCGGCCGCTTTAAAATCAGCTGCGGCGCGGCCACTGGTAATTTTAATCTGCATCTGAAAAATTGTAAAATTATTATCCAAAAACAAAATGAACAAAAATGTCTCATTTCTGAACAGAAGACCCGACTCATAAACAAGACGCAAAATGCTTATTTTTTAAATTCTGTGATGACTCGGAAATAAACACAGCACTGTATCATTTCCAAGAGTAGAGCCGTCTCAAAAATTAAGAATAGGATTGTCTCGTATATGAGCCCATTTCGTATCATATTCGAACATATTTCCGTCTCAAAAACAAGAACATTGGTTATTACTTTTAAGAACGCCGTGTGCTTCAAAAACAAGACACCCTGTTTTCTAATTCCAAGACATTTGGTTCTGGAGCCATTTTGGGTCAATGATGTTCTTGAAAACAAGACGTTTCGCCTCATTTCTAAGTACATTGTTTTAACAGTGCACTAGTACTCCTTTTAGGCTATTACTCTGGTTAGGATATTCAATTAGGCCGAATTTAAAGCTGTTGTTTTCCTTGATGGAGCCAGGTATTAGTATTTCTGATCTAGGGGGAATCAATAAATCTGTTTGGGCTATTATTTGATGAGCAGATTTTAAGTTATTTTCGGTATTGAAAATTACTATGTCTTCCCTCATCGAGTGCAGCTCATTATTTTTAAGGTCGATAGAAAAATCAAATTTTCTCAAAAAGTCCAGTCCGAGAATGAAGGGATCTGTAATGTCAGCGACGAATGCCGTGTGATGGTAAGTGGCGCTTCCAAACATTATTTCTAAGTTCACTTTTCCTTCAATCTCAATTTTGTCACCTGTCACAGTTTGAAGAGTAACGCAGGGCGGCGTCCATAAGATCTTGAGTCCAAATTGACGAGCCACATCAGTCTTAATAATGGTAACGTTGGCTCCTGTGTCCACAATCATTTCGCAGGGAAACCCATTCACATAAGCGTAAATGAAGAGTCCGTTGCAGCCGCCACTTCTTGGGGAAATCTGGAAAACTTTGGGAGACTTCTTCTTTTCTTGGCGAGCTTCGCAGTTCTTTCGTACGTGGCCCTCACCGCCACATTTCCAGCACTTCAGTGGTTGTTTACTTTGGTCCTTGTGAGCCGTAATCTTCTTCAGGGTCCCCGAGAGCTCTTGGATTTGTCGCTTAATTTCCAAGAGACAAGTTGAGTTCGAATCCGGAGCACGCACTTCCACGCCCCTGATTGAATGGCGATCCTTGCGGGACGTTTGCTGTGCAGCCTCGAACTTCATTGCGTAGACCAGACCGGATTTAAGATCTTTAATGTCCGCCATCCGGAGAGCCGTCTGAATTTCTGGATTTCGCACTCCATCTATGAAGTAGTTCAGGGCCAGGCTATCGCGAACACCCGAAGGACAGTCCGAGAAGGCGAGATGGGAAAGCCTCTCAACGTCTGCTGCAAAAACTTGTAGAGTCTCTCCAGCCCTCTGGAGTCTGGATTTCAGCTGGAGTTGGCTGAATTCTTTTTGGCATGCTTCGCCAAAGCGAAGCTCCAAGGCCGATGATAAGGCATCGAAGTCGCGGTGCTTGTCCTCTGGGAAGGTCTGTAGTATTTCAGCTGCATCCCCTCTCAGCGAGGCTGCAAGGTGACAGGCTTTCGTGGAAGAGTCCCAGGAGTTTGCTTCTGCAACGATGAGGAACTGCTTCTTGTAAATATTCCACGAGGTCTTCCCGTCAAACGTGGCCAGTTTGATGGATGGACGAGAAGTTCCAGCTGCAGCTACACAGTCACTTGAGTTGTTGCAGGATGCTGATAACTTTGATTCAAGTTCTTTAATTTTCTTTTCCACATGGTTTTCTACTGTGGTGATTCGATCTTCTAGAGCCTCCACTTTATTTTCCATGTTGGTAAATTTAGTTTCCACCAAACTTTTCATTGACGTTAAATCGCTTTTAATTTCTTCAGCTAGATCATTTTTCAATTGTTCTTGATTAGTTGCCAGATCAATTTTTAATTGTTCTTGATTCGCAGCCATGTCATTTTTTAATTGTTCTTGATTCGCAGCCATGTCATTTTTTAATTGTTCTTGATTCGCAGCCATGTCATTTTTTAATTGTTCTTGATTAGTAGCCATGTCACTTTTAACAGCGTTGATCGCATCAAGGAGTTTTTGCAGTTGTTCCTCCATTGCTCGAGTAATCACCATAAAATTCCGAAGTCAAAAAGTCCTTAGGAAGAAAAGTCCGAATTCACAGGTAATTCCAAGAAAGTCCTTGAAGATGCCCCACGTTGGGCGCCAAAATTGTAACGAGTCCGTAGCACCTTCAACTTTCTTCAAATGAGCATTCCAATCTTGAGGAAGTAACTATAAATTTATTTACAAGTATGTACACTATTTACAATAAGAGCAGAAAACAATTGCTAAACATCAGCAATTAGGCAGCAAACAGTACACTGTACTCTCAACAGTAACTCAGCACCACGTATCTAACGTGAACAGTAATTAAGCAATTACAAAAGCAAAACAACCATCCGCCCAAGCGAACGAAAACGAGCATCTCAGAAAACCCATCTGAGAAAAACTGACTGACTTGTGTTCAAGGCCAGCTATTTATACACGGAAAGAAATGTCCACACTATTCGAGAAAAACCTGGAATATTTTGTTTCATTACGTAATCCATTCACAAATTCTAGCGATAAGAAAAAAACCACGCGAAAATTTCTTCACGCTTATTAAAGTTAGGGCAAGTGTAAAAACTACAAAGTGTTACAGGGCCGGTATACTAGTGATAAAGGTGATATCTTCAGATACTTTTGCAACATGACGTCAGATAAAACCAAAACTAATGAAAATGATGCAAGGCAGGAAAAACAACAACTATTTACAAGATTTGTAACAATATTATATATTTTTATTAAAGTAATAATTTATTAAATGAAATTTTTACGCATTCAGATATTCGTATTTCAACTTTGAATTTTATCAGAGGAGTAGTTTAACTACTGTGTTGGGTTCCAGCTCCCGAAAAAGACTCACCATTTTCAACCTTAGAGCAACGGTTACGTACCTAAATACACATCAAAATATGTTGTACAATATTTTTATGGTAAATTTACAGCAAATTAAAAACTTTAAATTTTTTGTAAGTATTAGCAACCCATGTATGTGGGTCACAATGTACATGATCATCATAGGCGGATTTAGGCTGTGAATTTTGGGGGGTGCAGCAAACCGAGGTCCCCTCCCCGCGGAATTCCCGGGACGATCAAAACAAAAATTTTAGTTATCAAAAATCAACCTTTTTTTTGTCGCACGAGGGCTTAAAGTTAATAATTTTCCGGAGGGGGTCAATGGAAGTCTAGATTTTGAGAACCTCTGAACTACATAATATGTTGCATTTTTGGGTTTTCTTTGTAGTGAATTAAGTTGAATTGTATAGCTATGAACAAATATAACTTATTTTCCAAACTGTTTCCAGATGAAATACGCTAAATTTATTTTTTTTCAAAATTTAAGCAAAATGTTGAGGAACGGGGCACCTCCGTAAGTTCGCCTACGATGATTATTATAAGCTTTGTTTCTGCATATATTTTCTATGTTAAAAAAATAAATAAATACATAAACTGATATAAAACCTCGTTTGATGATCCCAAACAAATAAATAATACGTTTCACAATTTAAAACTTGTAAAAAAATTAAAAAAAACTCATTATAAAGAATACGTTTTAAAAACTTAAAAACATGCATCAATATTTTCACTGTGTACCAATGTTGTGCCAATTGTAATTTCATGATTGTTGTTCTTTTAAGATCAGAAATGGGTGCCCATTTAATGGCACCCATTAAATTTTTGTTTGCATCAAGTATATAAAGATTACTGTTATTATGGGTATTGTTGAGAAATGTTACATCTCGCCTCTAATTTACTTCCTTTGAATAAACAAACCTAACTATACTAGTTAAGGATTCCGGGCTGTTGTGCCGTGGTCTGAATGGCTTTAATCCATACGTTTCGATCGCAACTGCGGCGGTCATCTTCAGTGGGTGTCGTTGATTAATTTGTGAAAACTGAAGATGACCGCCGCAGTTGCGATCGAAACGTATGGGGGTGATTCTCCAAAAACCTGATATTTTTGACTCACAAACTTTATAAAAATAAAAATGCTTAAAAAAATCTAAAAAAAATCATACTTACTCTTTGTTAGGAGCTTATTAAGAGAAAAATAGTGGGAACTCACTTTAAGTATGCTACACCCCCCAAAGGGGGGGGTCAATTTTTTCAAACCGAGAGAGTGACAAGAAGCACTAAGCGAGCAAACAAATGAATTTTATCAAGGATTATCAGAAATTTTACAACAATAACAAAGAAATAACTTCAACATGAATGAAAAACTATGTTTATTGTTGACAAACAACACTAATTTACAACCTCCTTAAACGAACACTGTTTTAAGAGATGCAGCATCCGACAAATTTAATATTTATATAAATTAATTCATCAATATTCGAACATGTATAGCTATTACTTTTAATGTAATTCTCTAAGTGTTTTATTTCTAATTGGTATAATTAATTAAATTAAGCTGTCACAATAATTATTGTTGCCTCTATCACTACCATTGTTAGCATCAGTTTCAAAATAGAATTCAACTAGAGCTTAATTCTAAACCAAAACAGTTATTAACAATTTTCAGAGTAAGTACCAGGTTTGTTAATTTAAATTATCCAGTTCAGAAAGATAATTTACTTCAGGCAAAAAAGCTGTTCTCTAAAATGAATCTACAACAAAATTTAATGTAACTTCACTCACCTATTCGAGCAGCGTTAAAGTTAAAAAATGTCTAACCGACAGACTTGTTTTGAAAAATTCGTTTGAAAAACAAGAAACAAACAACTAAATAAAAGAATTTTTTTACAGTTACATTTTTTAATTTATCGTCTGCCAACTTTTTATCATAATCTTAGTTCTAAAACTAATGTTTGGTAAATAAATCCATCTATTCTACCGGATGTTTTACCAGTGCTTTAAAAGTAATGCTAGAGTGACATTTTTTTTTGCGCCAGGAGAGGGACATTTTTTTTTGCGCCAGGAGAGGGACATTTTAATCAAAAAAGGCTGATATTTCTACCCGGAATTATATAGAAGGTAAATAATGGTATTTTTCTCTTTTATCCTCTTAACTCAATTACACACTGCAGGCAGAATTATTATTTTTATTTTATTTAGAACAGAAATGTTGGCCAGGAGAGGGACATCGAAAATGTTACATATCTCATTTTGAACTAAGGAAAAATAATACGAACAGCAGATACATTCTATAGACAAAATACTCTATGAGTCCAAAGAAGTGATGAGAATAAACAGTGTTATAGTACTGCAGATTCAAAATTCCTTCTTTTTGCCTTTAATAATTGAACCAATTTGTAGGCCAGGAGAGGGACATGCAATCTGGGGACAAACTTCAAAATGATGTACCTGATTATATAACCATTTAAATAAGCTAAAACAACACTATATTACACTCATAACTATACATAATTCAACACTACAAGTGGAATTTATGCAATGTTCACGTAAAATTTTAAAATAATTTATTTACATTTTAGAAACAGGGTGGGACACGCAAAAAAGGTGACTTTTTGGCTATTCAAAAATTTTTGTAGAAAAAAATAAATGAAAAATTGCTTTGATATGGATTGAATAACATCAGAATAAGTATTTCTAACAATTAAAAAAATAAAAAAACTTTCTAGGTCAAATCATTTTTGTGCTGTCCTACGGGGACATCATATTGTTCGGATTTTGGAGAATCACCCATGGATTAAAGCCATTCAGACCACGGCACAACAGCCCGGAATCCTTAACTAGTATTTACTCCGGCCGTGAAAGCCTTCATTCTTACATAAACCTAACTATGTTTATTCTTTTACTTTTTACTACAGAAATATCATCTTATGTCGTATAAAAGTTCTGTTAGATTGTTTATTTATACTCACCCCTTTGGGATATATTTTATATGAATATTTAACATAACATAACTTATGGATGAATCTATTTGTTATGATAATGAATTGATTAAATAACTTCTAAAGCTCCCTGAAAGTTAAACTATACGAAATTATGAATTGTAATTATTCAGTAGAGTACTTCAGGTTTGAAAAACTTTTTTACTTCAAATAAATGCAGTGAAAGTTAGTCTTTTATTCGCGTTGGAGCTATTGCGGAATGTAAACATTACCGCCTTCGCGGTCGGCCATATTGAATGAGCGCGCAGGCCTTGTATTAAGATGGCTGCGCTGTTTCGCTCACGACAGGGGGAAGAACCAAGGAGGTTAAAGGGGAGGAGCTAAATCTCTGCTATCTAAAAGTGGCAACGAATTCTCACACGCCGCCAGAGGACGCTAGCTGAAACGCTCCCTACTTCCTACGGGATTCAATGTAAATGATACTGAATGTGTCCTCTCTTTAAATGCTGCTATGGGAAAGAAAAATTTTTTTTTTCAACTGGATTTTGATGTAAATCTTCGACTGACATTATGAATTAAGTATGATTTTCATCCCACGAAAATAGGAGCCGTATTTTTTGAGAAATAGGTTTAATCGAATGCACTAACCAACTTGTCAAATCTGACAGAATCTGTCATTTTTTAAAGACTGCTGTTGGCAAGAGTTTTTTTTTAAAGCTAATTAATTAATTAATTCATTTATTTAAATTATTGATTAATTTATTTTTTAATTAAAATTATGGGCTGATTGTTTTGAATAAAAATTATTCATTAATTAATATTTTTAATCCACATTAGTTCTTTTATTTCTTTATTATTTTATTTATTTATTTATTTATTTTGTGTGCGTGTGAGTGTGCTTGGAATGTCTGGAAAAGAAAAAAAGCGATTCTGTTCTACGTATAATTAGTATTTTTAGAAAAATAATAATAAATAAAAAAATAATATTTACAATTTAAAAAAATAAACAAATATTTTAAAAAAAATAAATAATATTTTAAAAAATAAATAAAATAAAAAAGAGGGGTAAAAAAAAATAAAAAGCACAAGAGGGTTGGGAAACATTTTGGGGAGGGAGGATTTGCGCCATTGAGCTTGGGGGGGATGGGCAGGGGCACCCCTGTCTCTAAGGCAGGGATTCAAGTGAAGCAGCACTGCGATCGCTTCGAATTGCAATCGCTACTGGAAGTGAATTACATTATCATCAACTTAACTTGGCATGACGTCACTACGGGTGGAGCCAATAAGAGCTCACAAGCACTCAGCGACCTCCTCTTATTCGCCAAGTAGGCTGTGACGTTTTATCTAGCTCGTTTTTCATAGGCAAACGTCACGCTGACGCCACGATGTTTTTATCAAGAAACGTTCTAATGTAATTCATTTCCAGTAGCGATTGTAATTTGCGATGGCCTGTCTCACTTGAATCCCTGCCTAACCCCGTTTAAAATAGACAAAAATCATATTTTAAGACTTAAAAATTCTTTCCAGAAATTTTTGTCTCTGAATTTTTCCTCTCTGTCCTTGCTTCAAATTTTTTTATCATTTTTTTTTTCATTTAAGATCTGAAATTGACATTATGAATTAAATGTGTTTATTCCCACGGAAGTGAGTGCCGTATTTTTAAAGTGATTTTTTAAATGGCGATATCGTAAAAGCTTAAATTATGATACAAAATATAGTTTACGCTCGTTATAGTGACCACTCGTTATAAAGACTGTCCCAATATTACGACCGGTGGGAACCCTCCCCCCCCCCAACTTTATCCCAATATACTCTACGTTCTACCTCTTATAGCGACGACTCGTTATAAAGATCTTTTTTGTGGGACGGAGATGGTCGTTATATCGAGCGTCAACTGTAGTATAAATTTCGTCATTTCTATTTTACATGCAGTTTTTCTTATAAATGGCAGTGACCAGGACCGTCACTAAATCAAAAAAGTCAGGGAGTGTAAAAAATCGGCTGCCCCTAAAGTAGTTCAAACGTATTTTAGGCAGAGATTCAAGTGAAACAGCACTGCGATCGCTTCGAATTGCAATCGCCACTGGAAGTGAATTACATTATCATCAACTTAACTTGGCATGACGTCACTACGGGTGGAGCCAATAAGAGCTCACAAGCACTCAGCGATCTCCTCTTATTCGCCAAGTAGGCTGTGACGTTTTATCTAGCTAGTTTTTCACAGGCAAACTTCACGCTGACGTCACGATGTTTTTATCAAGAAACGTTCTAATGTAATTCATTTCCAGTAGCGATTGTAATGTGCGATCGACTGTTTCACTTGAATCCCTGCCTTAAAGACAACAGTTTCTCCCTCGGGAATTTTCCGAATTTGTAGTCTTCAAAATACATTATCAGACGATCTTTGTCAATAATGCAGGGGGGGGGGTGAGATTACTCCCCCGTCTATTTTCTATGATTAAAAAATTAAAAACGTAACACTGTCGGCCCCACTTAAACGAATACTGTCGGTTCCAAGAAATGTTATTCGATTAAGCGGGGTATTTGTTTAAGCGAGGATCTTCAACATTGCTTTAATGGCATGGGGGGAATATTCGGTTCCGTTATGTTTTATTCATATAAGCGGGCTATTCGTTTATCCGTTACTCGATTAATCTGAGCCGACAGTATCTCTAAATATACTGTGGGAAAAGGGGAGGAAGGTTCGAGAACTTTCCCCCGAAATCTTTTTGAAAATGTAACTCTAAAACGCAGTTTTAGACGACCTTTAGAGATATTAAGAGGTGGAGAAATTGGGGGCTTGTTCACGGAAATTTTCTAATTTGTACTCTTAAAAATGTACACCGGATGATCTTTCGTAATGTTTTGGGGGGAAAGTAGCTTAGGAGTGTTCCCTCGTTCATTTCCATTTTTCGAAATTGAAACTGTAAAAAAGGCATTGGCATGTTTCGGGGGGGGGGGGTCTCTTTTCTTCACGTTATTTTATTTATATATCATTCATAAATCCTGAAACTCTTGATTAAGTTTTGGTTTGCATTCGCTTTTTAAATTAAAACATTTAGAACTACTAGTGTGACTATTCATTACAATACTTTAATCTCGCGCACTGTATTTTAACTCTTTTTTTTTTAAAAATGAAACATGTTTTTGACGACTCGTGTATTTTTCTCCACTAAACTGATTTTCATGAGACATTTTTTGCAGGAAAAAAGATAAGAAATATAGATATTTCGGCGGCCTCTATGAAACTATCTTGTTTAATAATGTGTTCATTTTTAATTAAAATTACGCTTGTTATGGATTTGTACTATGCACTGAATAAATTTCTTTCGCTAATAAATACTTGAGACGTGCATTTCGGTGGCCTCCAGCTAATTAAATTACAGTAACCCCTCGTTATATCGCGCTTTTTGAGGGACAGAGAAAAAGCGCGATATATCCGAAAATGCGATATAACCGCGTCCACTTCATTCTTTTTCAGAATTTTTTTTTAATGTGGAAGTCTCCCCCCCCCCCATTATTTTTATGAGCATTCGTGGCCCCATTTTTGAAAATGGGGAAGGTAGTGTACCTCCCCCCAATCTGGCGACGGCCCTGCCAGTGACGTGCGGTCCGTACAAGCAAACCAAGCAGTGCTTGGGCGCTCCTTATGAGAAATTAAATAATTTTCGTTTCTCATTTTTATGCTCACATAGGACACTAAATATCGGTTTATGTTTTTTATGCATGCTATGTGTATGTATATGAAAATGAGTTATCAGTCTAAAAAATTGCTATAAGTCGTTTAGGCGGCAATCCGTCATGCGAATTTCTCAAAAGGCAAACCACGGGAATAAGGGACGTTGCCATAACAACCGACCTACGTCAACCCGCCTTTTTTCCAATGACAGTGGACTGGTTAAAAGAAGCGCCAAATCAAGCAGCAAAACGAAACTTGGTTTGGGAAGATTTTTTGATCTCATTTTTTTGTTGGTATTTTAGAAGTATTTGGAAACTTTAAAACATTTCCTATTTCAGACGCCGATTTCAATTGCTCGTTATCGTGACACATTGCTTTTTTTACAATTACTTAGTAAATTTTACTATTGTCTTCGTGTTTGATGAGAAAACATTGCTACACTGAGTTTTTCGAACTATGAGACATAGATCATAAGATAGAAAATATAGTGCGGTGTTGAAACGTCCCGATAAATGGCGATATCTAAATGCTTCGTACCTGGCTGCCGCACTGGATATTCGTCAGATCGTCGAAAGATGAAAGCAGAAGGAAAAAAAGTTCATCATTTATTGAGGGCAAAAGTGAGTGATGTTTTATTTTTCTTTCAGCTATCATACATTTATACAGTAAGACTTGGTTTCGATATAACACTGTTATAATTAATAAAGACTCAATTTCTAAGCTGTATAAATATTCAATATAAAATATTACTTTATTCATTAAACAATGGGAGTAAGTTAAAGATAAAATTATTTTTAAATTTCAGAATTAGGAGCAACTTGAGAAATGGAAAAAAAAGGTTCCTCGATCTGACAAAGAGTTGTCCCTTGAAGACTGTGTTTGTGCTTTGCACTTTCTCCCAGAAGACATTGATAATTTTTTCACATATAAATCAGCTGATGGGAGCATCTGTAAACATGAAAAAAAAAAGGCTCTTTTAAAAGATGGGCAGTACCCTCAATTTTCCCAGCTCTCCCTTCTTATTTATCAGTAATACCTAGAAGAAGAAAATGTCCTTTCAATAGAAATACTGTGTGCCCTGTTCCAAAAAAGTCAAGGACAGTCCCCACCATTTGGCTACTTACGTTTGATGAACTTAAAAAAAACATAACAGACATTCAAAAGCCTAATGACATGTGGGGAATGACTCAGCACCCAGATTTTTTGATGTGTACTAGGTGGAATACAAGCTTCCAATTAGAAAAAAAAGTAGTCATTTAAAAAGACTTGAACATTAGAGTAAGTTTACTATTAAATATATTTTATTTGCTGTCATTATTCTTTCAAGTTTTAAATAACATGTTGCTTTTCAGGTTTTTCTAAAAGATATGGAAGTTCAACAAACCCAGTCCAAATTGAATGCTATCGATGATTTATCAACTTTACTTTTACATGTAGAAAATTATGGGCTGTGCAGTGGTGCGGTTAATAGGTAAGGTTAGGTCCTTATTTTAAAAAATGGTAAGTTGTAAAAGGCCAATCATTCGAAAGATATAATGCATAACTTTTGTGATTCCAGCACAAAGGACTGTCTGGTGTTTGTGCAAAATCCTCACAGAGTGCAGAATTCCTTTTGCAAAAACTGTCGAAAGGCAAAAAGGAAAGCTTATGATGCTAAAAGATACCGGTTGCAGTTTTCCAAAACAAAAAATAAGGTCTGGAAGCAACAACTGAGCAATATCAAGAAAAGAAACTCTCGCCTAAAGCAGAAAGTATGTCTTTTCAAATTTTCGTTTCATTAATTTAAAAACTGAAAAATTATAAAGTTGTCGATTTCAAGTTTCCTCATGCATTGCATAATAATTAAAATTTTTATTTAGGTTGTCATCTTGAGACGAAGCATAGAGCTAACAAAAGACAAATGTGCAAAAGCAAAAAAGTCTGCAGTGAAAGAGGCGATAGTAAAATTGCCTGAATCACAGCAAGAAGCTGTTTATGCTTGCATAAAAGCAGCAACCATCAAAAATCCCAAAGGCTTCCGTTATACAGTGCAATGGATCTATGAATGCATATTAATGAGAATTAAAAGTCATAAGCTGTATGACCATTTGCGTTTTCACAAAATCTTGGCTCTACCTAGCCCTGTGACTTTGGGAAAATATCTACAAAAAGTTAAAAGTATATATGGATTCAACAGCTCCATATTTAAATGTTTGAAAGAGAAAGCTGTGCATATGAGCCCTTCTGAAAAGCGAGGTAATATTACTGTTGTATTCTGAACTAGGTTTATTATAAATTTTTTACTCATAGATCGTAAAACTGGGTACAATAATATTTTTGCACTAAAAATAGCAATAATTTGAAAAATATTTTTCTTTCAGGTTTATTGCTGGTGGACGAAATGAAAATTTCCCCCAGAGTATGTTTTGATCCAAATTTGTTGGAAATACATGGCTTTACAGACTTGGGAAAATATACTCCAGAACTTCAGAAAAACCAAAAAGGTGACCACGCCTTGGGTCTTAATGTTTCAACCTTTTAGAGGAAAATGGGTGCAGGCTATTGCGTGCTTTCTTTCTAAAGGTGCTGCGTCAGGTAAACTTTTCTTATGAATTATTCAGCGGATTTAGTCCTGAGTATTATCTAAAAATTGTTTAAAGCTGTTTGCATGAATATAATATTTTTTGTAAAGATTTTTTTTTTTTTTTTTTAGGTTCAGTACTTCATCATCTTCTCACTGAGTGTATAGTTTTGTTAGAAAATAGTGACTTTTTTATTGATGCAGTAGTTAGTGATGGAGCAGCATGGAATAGGAATATGTGGAGACAGTTCGGAATTGATGAAAATAATGTAAGCTGTCCGCATGTTTGCGATCCGAAAAGAAAGCTTTGGTTTATTTCAGACTTTCCTCATCTAATCAAGAATTTAAGAAATTTTATCACAAACAAAAAAGTGGTTCAAGTATGCATTCTGAAAATTTTTTCTGGTTGAAAATGCCTAGTCAATTGTTACACAACAAATAATTGTTTTTATTTTTCAGACTCCAGATGGAATCATTAAGTTGCAGCACTGGGAGACATTACTTGCTATAGACAACCCAACAGATTTTAGTCTCAAAATTTGTCCAAATTTAAAGCCTCAACATGTTAATCCCAAGTATTACCAAAAAATGAACGTTTCAATGGCATTTCAGGTAAATATTTGCTTTCGTTTTTAAATTAAGAAAGAATATTCCCCAAATCTAACAAATTGCCTTATCAGTTTTTTAGTAACTCTATGGGATCAGCAATGCAGCTCTTCAAGGACCAACATCCAAATCTTAATGACTGTATTCCAACTATAAAGCTTGTGGAAAATGTAAATAATCTAATTGATGCCATGAATTCAAGGACCCCCAAAACTGCCATGAAAATAAACTCACCTGCATATAAGGTAAGTTTCTGCACTGTATGCTCTTCTGTTTTCCCTTCTTAGAAATTGGGCTCTTAAAATTATCTCTCATTTCTTAAAAAATATAATTATTCTTACAATGTAATTATTCAGAAAAAAATAATCTAAATACAATTTTATTTCTCAACTGTACGTTTTTGTTCCTTGCAGGCGATTGCTGACTTTTTGCAGTTTTTCACTGATTGGGAGAGGTTTGCTGCTGAGGCACAATGCCCTTTTGTACCTAGCAACACAGCACTCGGCTTAAAAATTTCTCTTCGAGCAACATTGGAAATAGCAGAGTTTTTGACCAATACTTGTGACTTTCAGTATTTGATGACTGCTCGCTTAAATCAAGATGCATTAGAGGTAAAACTTTGTAATGTATTTTACTTTTTATTAAGTTTATACCGAAAATTGAAATTGGGTTGGTGTACAGTGTTACATCTTTACAATTTTTTATAAGTGTAAACCAACAAGTAATAGTCAACCTTTAATGAATAACAAGTTAAGTATCTAGAAAGTTTATTTATTTAGAAAAAATTGTGGGGTTTGATGGTTATTAGTAATATATTAAGTTTAACAAATACTTGTTTAAATGATTTTTAAAACATTCAAAAGTACATCAATTAATCATATTAAATAACAAAAGGCATAAATTAAATGATTTCAAAGGAATTTGTAATTTAGAATAGTTTTATTATGTACTTTATCTTTTTATGGTTCCTTTTGAAAATAATAGTGATAATTTTGAAAAGTATGTCGAACTTCTGGGGGCCACGTGGGCCTAGAGGTAGAGTACTCTCCTCGTAAGCAAGTGGTCGCGGGTTCGAATCCCGCCTTGCCCGTGGATGTTATTTCATCTTCTCTGTGCTGTAAATTTGTCCTGTGTTTGTCAGGAGGCAAAGCGCATAGCACGCAGTCCTCATGTATGTTGAAGCTGATGGCTTCTGAAAAAAAAATGTCGAACTTCTTTTAATATTGGTTTTTATAAAAAGAGCTTTACTTAGAATATTTCAGATTGCAGTTTTTATTTCATTGTGCTCTACATTTCAGAGATTTTTTGGCATGATGCGAAACGCCTGTGGATCAAATGACCATCCTGATTCATTGGTGTTCATGCAAGTGTTTAAGCTCCTTGGCACATACTCCCTCATCAAACCGCCAAAAGGCAGTAATGTAACAGGCGCTGATCTATTGAATACGCTGATGAAACCGTCAGATGTTTTAACATCTGAATCTATGGCTGACAAAGAATCATATTTAGCGAAATTGGACTAAATTATATCTAAAGAACATTTAGAAGGCATCTCTATACTGCTAAAAAATATGTCTGTGTCCCAAACCAATTCCTATCATCCTTTGGATGATCATTCATATTCTCTCTCGGACCAATCCGAATTTGCTATTTCTTACTTTGCTGGATATATTGCGAGAAAATCGCGTAGATTCACAACTTGTCCAAGCTGCCTAAATTTCTTGACCAGCAGTGATTTTGATGGCAAAAATAAATTAATACAATTGAAAAGTAAGGGACACCTGTTGGCACCTTCTGAAAGCCTTTTTGGTTTAATTTTACTTTTAGAAAACACGACAATGAGAGTGATACGCTCTAGTCCTCTATCCGTAGGAACTTTTTCGAAAATTCTTGAAGAATTTGAGCTGAATTCCTATATTAATTTTGTTGGATGTGATTTGCATCAGCTATGCTTAACAAGAACAGTGGTAAATTTCTATTTAATAACAAGAATGCATTTCTTTTGCACTAGAGAAAACTTAAATGATAATCGGATAAAAGAGTTGAGCAAAGAATGTAGAAAGAAATCTAAACTAACTTGAAGATCTTTTGAAAAGTTCATATTGATATTTTACTCATTCTCAATTAAGTTTTTTTAATCAAAAGTTTTCTGTACTTGTTATTATGATTATTAAACGTGTTTCTTCTTTTTTTTACTACAATTTGGGACTTTGTTAGGTAAACTCTTTTTTAAATAAAAAGAAAATTTGACATGGTGTATAAAAGAATTTCATAAAATTTTATGAAACATATTCCAAACTGCAATATTTTACAGCACATTAACGCATCTGAAGCTGTATGGTATTGACAAGATGTTCTGCTATAACAATATTATACAAAAATCAGGGGTGCCCACAGGGGGGAGGTTGCTTATGGCGCAAGTTGCGCCATCAAAATTCTCGTTGCTGTTTGTAAAAACAAATTAACTTATTTTGCAAGTTTTGATTCTACTTATTTCATGCAACTGTAATTTTAAATTCTACTCGTTTCTATCCTCTTGTAATATAAAAAACGAAATTTATATATTCGTTTATTTATTTATTTATTTATTTATTATTTTTATTTATTTTTTTTTTTGTGCAGGGGGAAAAGATTTCTGGCTACGACAGAAATTACATGATTATTTTTTTATATATTTAAGTTGTTTTTCAATGTTTAACTGCACTACGAAAGTCAAAGTTGAAACTTTTTTATTTATGTAAAACTCATAATTTTCTGGCTCTCTCTCTCTCTGTTTGCTCCATTTTATATTTGTAAAATGTGCGTAACGTCATCTTTAAATTTCTCGTTGCGGTTGCAAACATCAATTAATTATTTTCGTAGTTATGTTTACGTATCTCAACGAAATCTACCACCTGATTTTATTTCTTTATAAATGTTTATTACGTACGAAACTTAGAGCTTTTTTGCTACTTCAGTTTGAAATTTATGTTTACAAAAAAGCAGAAAATTAACATTTATTGTTTATTAACAGGGATAATTTTTTAGAGCAATTGTTTGTACCATATGATAATTATTTTCATTTGCAAACTGTAAGTAATATGATTTATTTAAAATCTTGTTGTTATTATTAGGAATACATGCTGATCGTTTTCTCAGCTATTCTTATTCTATTTATCTCGTCTGAAATCTGATTTTATTAATTTATTCCCTATTATTATCTCTCAAATGAGAAAATTTTCGTGAATTCAATTGGAAATTTCAGAATTCACTAAATGTTTTTGGCTGGTTAACCCTTGTAAATATTACGATGGTCTTTATCTACCTTTTTACATGTTATCTTTTTAAATAAGTAAGTTATTTTTCAACATTTAATTCTACAATGAAAAGTGGAGTTAAAATGTTTGTTTTATTTATGCATCACTTATCTTTGAAAACAATTATTTATACCATATTATAGTTATTTTAATTTGCAAAGTGTAAGTAATATCATTGATTTAATCTCTTGTTACTATAAGGAATATAGTGCACTATTTTCGTGAATTCGATTGGAAATTTAAGAATTCATACTTTCGGCTGGTTAACCATTGTAAATATTACAATGGAATGTGTCTACTTTTGTACATGTCATATTTTAATTGTCTGTCAATGTTTGATTCAACTATCAAAGATCGAGTTGAAATGATTATTTTATTTATATGACACTCATTAATCTACGAAAGTATTTGTTTGTACCATATTATAGTTATTTTCATTTGCATAGTATAATAAGTAAGATCATTTAGTTAATTTATTGCTTTTTATTGTAAATATTGTTTACTAATCTTAGCCCTTCTGATTTTATTTATTTCACTCATTCCAAGAAAGATTATTGAGCTGTTTGAATAAATAGTACATGATAATCATGTGATTAGTAGTTTTGCATTCAGTTTATTTATTCAGTGGTTATTATTAAGGCAGGGATTCAAGTGAAACAGCACTGCGATCGCTTCGAATTGAAATCGCTACTGGAAGTGAATTACATTATCATCAACTTAAAGTAGCATGACGTCACTATGGGTGGAGCCAATAAGAGCTCACAAGCACTCAGCGATCTCCTCTTATTCGCCAAGTAGGCTGTGACGTTTTATCTAGCTCGTTTTTCATAGGCAAACGTCACGCTGACGTCACGATGTTTTTATCAAGAAACGTTCTAATGTAATTCATTTCCAGTCGCGATTGTAATTTGCGATTGCCTGTTTCACTTGAATTCCTGCCTTAGTCATGATAAAATGATAACTTTCAGTGGCGTAGCACAGAATTTTTTAAATAAGAAATAATAGTTATAATTTAAAAATAAAAGAAAATAATAGGTTAAAAAAAAGAAAATAATATATTAAAAAAAAAGAAAATAATGTGTTTAAAAAATAATATTAAAATTAAAAAAAAATTAATAATATATAACAAATAATTATATACGTTGAAATAATAATAATAATAAACACACCATTTGGCTCACAGACCATAGGTTAGGCACAAATGGCTTAAAACTTATTCGATTTGAGCAAAAGAGAAGAAAAAATTTCGAAAATTAAGCCAATTAATATATTTTTAATTGCAAAAATGATATAAATATAAAATTTCCTATTATTAGGTAAAAACTAAGAAAAATAATAATAATGAACTACTTTAGGGGCAGCCGATTTTTTACACTCCCTGAATTTTTTGATTTAGTGACGGTCCTGGTCACCGCCATTTATAAGAAAAACTGCATGTAAAATAGAAATGACGAAATTTATACTACAGTCGACGCTCGATATAACGACCATCTACGTCCCACAAAAAGATCTTTATAACGAGTCGTCGCTATAAGAGGTAGAACATAGAGTATATTGGGATAAAGTTGGGGGGGGGGGGGGGCTTCCCACCGGTCGTAATATTGGGAGCCTTTATAACAAGTGGTCACTATAACGAGCGTCAAATATATTTTGTATCATAATTTAAGCTTTTACGACTATCTCTACTTAAAAAATCACTTAAAAAATACGGCACTCACTTCCGTGGGAATAAACACATTTAATTCATAATGTCAATTTCAGATCTTAAATAAAAAAAAACATGATAAAAAAATTTGAAGCAAGGACACAGAGGAAAAATTCAGAGACAAAAATTTCTGGAAAGAATTTTTAAGTCTTAAAATATGATTTTTGTGTATTTTAAACGGGGTTAGAGACAGGGGTGCCTATCCCCCCTAAGCTCAATGGCGCAAATCCCCCCCCCTCCCCAAAATGTTTCCCAACCCTCTTGTGCTTTTTATTTTTTTACCCCTCTTTTTTATTTTATTTATTTTTTAAAATATTATTTATTTTTTTTAAATATTTGTTTATTTTTTTAAATTGTAAATATTATTTATTTATTTATTATTATTTTTCTAAAAATACTAATTATACGTAGAACAGAATCGCTTTTTTTCTTTTTCCAGACATTCCAAGCACACTCACACGCACACAAAATAAATAAATAAATAAATAAAATAATAAAGAAATAAAAGAACTAATGTGGATTAAAAATATTAAATTATGAATAATTTTTATTCAAAACAAATCAGCCCATAATTGTAATTAAAAATAAATTAATCAATAATTTAAATAAATAAATAAATTAATTAATTAGCTTTAAAAAATCCCCCCCAAAAATTTTTATGGCGAAACATGCGCCATAATCCCCCCCTGGGAGCACCCCTGGTTAGAGATACATTATATTAGTCTAGGTTTAAGCAAAAAAGATAAAAAAAATTCGAAAATTAAGCCAATGAATATATTTTTAATTGTAAAAATTATGTAAATATAAAATTTCCTATTATTAGGTAAAACGAAGAAAAATAATAATAATGAATAAATAAATTTTTCAATTACTGATTACAAATGGTAATTATATAAAAATATGAACATGTAAAAAAGAAGGTAATATGAAAATATAGTCTATAATAATTATTTTGTCTACTAAATATTTTTAATTAATAAAAAAAATTAAGTACCGACATAATTAATTTTTTGCCACATGCATAATTTATCACAATTTAGAGAGCTTCAAAGTCATATTTAGTTAATAATGTCAATCGAAGATTTACACCAAAATCCAGTTGTCAAAATCCAGTCTGGGGTTTTTGACCACGAGGAATCGATTGGCGCCGGTTTTGAAGCGCTACGGTCGAACAGTTCGGAGTTCAGATAAGATTAATTAAACGTTTGAGAAGATTTCTTACTACGCCATTTTCTTTATGATTACTCTTATTGTTATACTGTTTCATAGCAACCACGTTCTAACAATGGATTTCATATTTAATCACATCAGCGTAAATTTATGTTTTTATGGTATTTGGCAAATAATTTTTGGCAACACGTTAGAATTGTTATTGTTTCTGAAATTTAAAAGAGATCGATCAAAATAAAGTTAGAATTGGGTATGGGCGGCGGTAGAGCCGCTATATAGACAGGCCGACGCATCAAGCTTAAGTTTCATCACTTTGGATCCAGCTCATTAACTTTCACTTTCATTTTTGAGGAATTAGGGTTACCAGAGCAAAGTTTCGGGATATTGCCAAGCTTAGTTAAATTTACGTAAAAAGTTACCAAAAAGCGATAACTGGCCAGAAAAGACAATCCACACACACGCGCTGGATCCAAAGTGGTAATCTTGATGCGTCGGCTCGTCTATATAGGGGCCTGAAGCCGCGGTAGTCCAATCGGTAAGTCGTCGGACTCGTAACCGTAGGGTCTCTGGTCGATCATAGAGCCGCCGATCAAAGATCCACTGTCTTCATTAATGGTTGCTGGGGGACGTTAAAAATGTATGTGGTCGCAAAATCCTCCAAGTGAAACGAAACCACTGGGGTGTGCTGGGCCAAGGGTTTACTCGGCCCTTGGGCCTGGTTCAAAACTGAACAGAGCGCTCTTTAGAGCCCCATCCCGGTTAAAAAGTGAGTTGTGGTATGTACGGGGGGCGGGGGGGGGACCTGGAGTGTGAAGTGAAGTGAAAGTCAAAACCAACTGGAATCAAATGCGTACTGGAGAACAGGGACTCTGCAACCATTCTCATCAACCCCTCCCGCGCCAAATGAAATGAAATTTTACGGTGAGCATGGATTAAATAAGGTTGTGTTTTTAAAAATAAATTACGGCTGTTTTGAATACGTAATTGCAACCAAAAGCTCAAAAATGCTTTTCAAGTTTATCTAAATAAGTACTTCGCACTTTAGAAAAAAATACGAGTTTGCAAACTTCTTTTTTTTTTTTTTTTTTTAACCGAGCGGGCTCGGTCCCCTGGTACACATTAGAGATAATACGAGGAATGGTTGCCAAGTCGAAAATCGCCCCAGAATTACCTCCGGTAAACTTGGGGGTCTGGGGCTTTTGGCCACGAGGAATCACGAGGTTTGGTTTTTCTAAATAAATTTGTCAAAAATATTGAATTTCAACACACTTCAATCTTTACACTGCTCAATTTGTACCATTTCTTTAATTGTACAATTTTTTATCATCAATTACATTTTCTTTCCTATGACTTTTCAAACTTTATCTTTGTATAGAATAGTTCCATTTCCAAACTCTAACTTTGTTTAGAATAGTTTACAATGCAATGGTGCACTTTAACCGGTTATCCTTTCACCAATGGTTTCACAAATTTTCTTATGGCATGTATTGTTTTGATTAATCACAATTGAAAATTTAAATCTTCGAGTTAGCTTCGATACCTGTTTTCTTCGAGCGGAGCTCGGTCACCCGCTGGTGATTCATAACAACGAATCATGTTGTTTGAAGGAATTTCCTGATGAACTAGCAGCTTAAGCAAAGAGGGCAACCTTACATTGTTATTAAAACAATCTTCATAGATAAAATATTTCACTTTTTGTTTTTTTTTATTTAATCATGTTGTATTACTAAATTAAATAAAAGAATGAAAGTCTGAATTTGGATTAAAAATTTCTTTTGGAAATTTGTTTGCGAAGTTTTTCTGTGACTTTGCTGTCATTTGACAAATCTTCAGTTTGACTTGTTTTTAAAAAAATCTGGTATGGGTCCCACACTACTTCCTTTTACGTGTAAATTTCTTTGTAGATGCCTTAGTGTTAAAATAGTGCTAGGAGTGAGCAAGATAGCAATTGCCACGAAACAATGAAAACAAATGTTTTACAATGATTCATTTTCTAAATATCGCCGATTTTAACATCACCGGCGGGTGACCGAGTTCCGCTCGAGGAAAACAGGTATCGAGCTAACTCTATCGAAGATTTAAATTTTCAATTGTGATTTATCAAAACAATGCATGCCATAAGAAAATTTGTGAAACCATTGGTGAAAAGATAACCGGTTAAAGTGCACCATTGTAAACTATTCTAAACAAAGTTAAAGTTTGGAAAGGGAACTATTCTATACAAAGATTAAGTTTGAAAAGTCATAGGAAATAAAATGTAATTGATAATAAAAAAAAACTATACAATTAAAGAAATGGTACAAAGTGAGCAGTGTAAAGATTGAAGTGTGTTTAACTTCAATATTTTTGACAAATTTATTTAGAAAAACCAACCCTCGTGATTCCTCGTGGCCAAAAACCCCAGACCCCCAAGTTTACCGGAGTTAATTAATTCTGGGGCGATTTTCGACTTGGTAACCATTCCTCGTATTACTCCTAACGTGTACCAGGGGACCGAGCCCGCTCGGTTAAAAAAAATGAGGCTTGTAAACTCGTGTTTTTTTCTAAAGTGCGAAGTACTTATTTAGATAAACTTGAAAAGCATTTTTGAGCCTTTGGTTGCAATTACGCATTCAAAACAGCCGTAATTTATTTAAAAAAATACAACCCTATTTAATCCATACTCACCGTAAAATCACACCTAATTTCATTTCATTTCGCGCCAAAGGCGCGGGAGGGGTTGATGAGAATGGAAGCAGAGTCCTTGTTCTCCAGTACGCATTTGGTTCCAGTCGGTTTAAACCAGGCCCAAGGGCCAAACAAACCCTTGGCCCAGCACCCCCTAGAGGTTTCGTTTCACTTGGAGGATTTTGTGACCACGAACATTTTTAACGTCCCCCAGCCACCATTAATGAAGACGGTGGATCTTTGATCGGCGGCTATATGATCGACCCGAGACCCTCCGGTTACGAGTCCGACGACTAACCGATTGGACAACCGCGGCCTCAGACCCCTATATAGACGAGTCGACGCATCAAGATTACCACTTAGGATCCAGCGCGTGTGTGAGGATTGTCTTTTCTGGTCAGTTATCGCTTTTCGGTAACTTTTTACGTAAATTTAACAAAGCTTGGCAATGTCCCGAAACTTTACTCTGGTAACCCTATTTCCTCAACAATAAAAAATGAAAGTGAAAGTTTATGAGTTGGATCCAAACTTAAGCTTGATGCGTCGGCCTGTCTAAGGCCCCTATATATACGAGCCGGTGCATCAAGATTAAGTTTCACCACTTTGGATCCAGCTCGTGTTTGTGTGTTTGAGTGGTTGTCTTTTCTGGCCAGTAATCGCGTTTTGGTAATTTTTTACTATGAGTAATTATTAGCGGCACGTGGATTTGGCGAAGCTTAGCAATGTGCCAAAACTTTTTTCTGGTAAACCTACTCCGCAACAATGAAAATTTGAAAGTAAAAGTTAAGGAATTGGATCCAAAGTGGTGAAACTTAATCTTGATGCGTCGGCCTGTTTATATAGCGGCTCTAGGCCTGTCTATATAGCGGCTCTACCGCTGCCCATACCCAATTCTAACTTTATTTTGATCGATCTCTTTTAAATTTCAAAAGCAATAACAATTCTAACATATTGCCAAAAATTATTTGCCAAATACCATAAAAACATAAATTTACGCTGATGGGATTAAATATGAAATCCATTGTTAGCACGCGGTTGCTATGAAACGGTAACAATAAGAGAAATCATAAAGAAAATGGCGTGGTAAGAAATCTTCTCAAACATTTAATGAATCCTATCTGTAACTCCGAACTTTTCGACCGTAGCGCTTCAAAACCGGTGCCAATCGATTCCCCGTAGCCAAAAACCCCAGACCCCCAAGTTTACCGGAGTTTATTAATTCCGGGGCGATTTTCGACATTACAAACATCTCTCGTATTATAGTATAGGATAGATTTGTTTGAAATTGGGATTTGTTTTAAAATTGTTTTATGTAAAGAATAGATTTAAGCATATCGGCCTATAATGGTTGCGGAGGGGGGGATTTTTGAACCACGCTAGACTACACTTAAGCACTGGAAACTACACTTTTTTTTCCTTCTGACTACATGTAGCTCCCTAATCAGAGGTGGCGCTAGGAAATGCCCGATAGGGGGGCAAGCTTGCCCGACAGGGGGGCACAGGTATAATTAAAAAATTTAGTTACGAAAACTAAGTTTCTTATAATATGCAGTTATTTTGAAATTCAAGTCCTAAAAACGCTATTTTAGACAATCTTTAATTATGTAGAAGGGCAATGGTGCACTACATTCAGGGGTGCCCACAGGGGGGGAGGGATTGTTGCGCAAGTTGCGCCATCAAAATTTTTGGGGGGGATTTTTAAAACTAATTTAATATTTATTTAATTCATTAATTTATTTTTTTTAATTTAAATTATTTGCTGATTTTTTTAAATAAAAATTATTCATTTATTTTTTTTAATCAAATTATTTTTTTGTTTCGTTATTATAATTTTTTATTTATTTATTTCCTTTGTGTATTTTTTATTTATTTATTTCCTTTCCGTTGTGCCTGGAAGAGAACAAAAGTGATTCTATTTCGCGCATAATTAGCACTTTCAAAAAATTAATAATAAATAAAAAAATAATAGTTATAATTAAAAAAAATAAATAAATAATATTTAAAAAAATAAATAAATAATATTTAAAAAAATAAATAAATAATATTTAAAAAAATAAATAAATATTTAAATAAATAAATAATATTAAAAAAATACATTTAATAAAAAAAGAGGGGTAAAAATAAAAAATAAAAAGCACAAGAGGGTTGTGAAAAATTGGAGGGGGGGTTGGATTTGCGCCATTAAGCTTGGGGGGGGGGGATGTGCACCCCTGACTACACTGGATATATATATATTTTTTAGTTTTAAGTCTAAAAATCCCATTTGTCGGCAATTTTTGACTAAGTTGCAGAGTTTTATTGTAGATTTCTTAATTGGAGAGGTTTCTATTTTTGATAAATAAAGCGGCTTCTTATTTAAAAAAAAAAGTACAGGGGCATCGTTTGGCTCGGGACTCTACACTAATTAAAACTGTCTGACGATGCACAATCGTACAATAGTGATTCTGGCGACGGTCGCAATTCCGGAGTCCTGAGGCGGGAGATAGCCCCTTCACCAGCGGGGGGAAGTCTTTTCCTTTCTTCACACAGTCGTCGGGTCTTACCGCTCATCCCCGAGTATCATCAGCCCTCCTTGGTGGTGGCACAGGCCCTGAGAGAAACACGTGTCTAGCGGCTGGTCTATCAGATTCTCAGAAAGTGACAATGACTTACCACGCTGCTGGCGGTTTACGGGTGGGACCTCTGGTTAGAAAACGAAAGGGGAAGATTTGTCCTTTTCCACCTGAACAAAAATAACTTTTTCCAGCAGAACTTACGTTCATCCAAAAGAGATACGATGGCAGCAACTCGATGGTCCTGAGAGATGGTCCTACAGTCCTGAAGGTTCTTGTGTTCGAAATTAGTCTGGGAATTGCGTACTTAGTCGAATAATGGGAATATCTTAAGAAAAAATAAAGTTTTTTCAGTTGAATGATTTTATTGAACTTATTTTACTGTCGGAATCAGAAGATATTTCGGCACTTAGATTTCTGTCGGAAAATTTGATCGTCGGAAATTTTTTCCCCGACGAAGTTAGAAATTTTCCCCGATGGGGGGGCAAGACGTTTCCGACGGGGGGCAATTGCCCCCCCTGCCCCATAGCTAGCGCCGCCACTGTCCCTAATAAGGTTGACAGCCTGCTGACGTGCCATTCACTGTCACTACTGCTATGCTTCAAGGCAAGGATGGCAAGGGAAATGTTTCATTTTGTTCAAGTGACAAGTGTTTAGAGATAATTTCGACTCTTATCTTCCAGAAGGGGCAAATGTTAAGTTAGCCTTTTGTATTTTACTATCTTTCATTGAAAAAAATTATTCGCCCACTATCAATTTTGTTCTTGCTACGCCACTGTCAATAACTATTAAAAATTTGTAATTTAAAGATTTCTTTAAAAAGTAAATCACGATTTCTCCTAGGATTTTTTACTTTTTTAATACGCTTTTATTAGTTTCACTTGTGGGTATGTATGTAACTCTGAATAAAAGATAAAATCGACGTTCTTTACAGATATAAAAGCACTATATTTAATACTATGATTAATACTAAAATCTAAACTATATTACATGTTGATGTACGAGTATTATGGGATCATTCCAAGTGAAATCAACAAGCCTCAAAACTTGACCATCACCAATTTCAAAAAAAAAAAAAAAAAAAATCATAGGGTTGAATGCGTCTTATAAAGTGATACAAAAAATGATTTTTAAAATTTTTTTTCAGCTGTTAGTTTTTTGTGGGGGACCCCCTAAAAAACTCGAAAAATGGCAAAAAGTCTAATTTTAGTACACACAAAGATTCAATTTTCTCAGCTTCTATTGCAGCTAAAGTCTTTTGTTATACATCATTTTAAAGCTCGTTAAACAAGCTTTCATGTGATATATGACTCGACAAGTTTTCGTGATGTTAAAATTTCAAGGTCACCGAAAGCATTATTTGACCTTGAATATCTCAAAAAGTATATTTTTTAAAAATCTGAAAAAAAAATATATATTACTTCCCAATGTAGTGTATATGTGGTAAAAATTTCAGAATGGGACAGCAATGGGATCTGGATGAAAAGGGACACTAGACTTTTTACACTATTACCACTTTATTGCAATGCCATGGCTCCTGCAGATTTATAATACAGAAATATTGCTAACTGTGAAATGCCGTCACTTATAACAACCGTCACTTATAACTAGTATTTCAGTTTGCAATATTTCTGTATTACATATCTCCAGGAGCCATGGCATTGCAATAAAGTGGTAATAGTGTAAAAAGTCTATGTCCCTTTTCATCCAGATCCCATTGCTGTCCCATTCTGAAATTTTTACCACATATATACTACATTGGGAAGTAATATATATACACTCAGGCACATTGAAAATAGCGACCCAAGAAGAAATCGTCGGATTGAAATGAAATTTAATACACATAATGATACAGATGAGAGAATCACTTGATCTTAAAATCAAGACAATTAAACTAATACAGGGTGAGCAACCACAAATACAGGGAATCTGTACAATGTCGAAACTTGGCAAATAAGTACAGCGTAATGTGATATGCAAATGATCCAAGTTTTGTGCCATGCTCATGCACGCCGAAATGGTGCTTAAATCAGGAAGAGGGTTCTTAACCGGCCAACGTTGCGTTGATGATATTCTTCGACCCCATGTAGGACCTTTCCTAAATGGTCTCCCAGGGGCAATTTTCCAGCAAGATAATGCTCGTCCGCATACAGCAAGAGTTGCTCAAGACTTCCTGCGTAATTTTCAGACTCTTCCATGGCCGGCCCGCTCCCCCGACTTATCCCCTATAGAGCATGTGTGGGATCAGCTAAAACGTCAGATGCCATCGTGTCACTCTGTGCGTGATTTGGAGTTGGCTGTTACAAATTTGTGGGCCCATCTGCCTCAGGACAACATCAGGCGTCTAATCAACTCAATGCCAGACCGCGTGGCGGCATGTATTGCAACTAGAGGTGGTCCAACGCGCTATTGAAGTTGCTCTGTATTTGTGTCCTTGCACACCCTGTATTCGTTCAATTGTATTGATTTTGAGATCAAGTGAATCTCTCATATGTATCATTATGTGTATTAAATTTCATTTCAATCCGATACTTTCTTCTTGGGTCGCTACTTTCAATGTGCCTGAGTGTATTTTTTTCAGATTTTTAAAAAATATTCTTTTTGAGATATTCAAGGTCAAATAATGCTTTCGGTGACCTTGAAATTTTAACATCACGAAAACTTGTCAAGTCATATATCATATGAAAACTTGCTTAAAGAGTTTTAAAATGACATATAACAAAAGACTTTAGCTGCAAAAGGAGCTGAGAAAATTGAATCTTTGTGTGTACTAAAATTAGACTTTTTGCCATTTTTTGAGTTTTTTAGGGGGGTCCCCCACAAAAAACTAACAGCTGAAAAAATTTTTGAAAATCATTTTTTTGCATCACTTTATAGACGTATTCAACCCTATGATTTTTTTTTTTAATTGGTGATGGTCAAGTTTTGATGCTTGTTGAATAAAATGTAAAATTCACGTTCTTTTCAAATATAAAAGCAATCAGAGCCCGATCATTCTGACATTAGACATGGGGCACATTTCTATTTCAGGGCCCTCACTCTCCTTCGCATATCAGTTACGTGTTACAAGTAAAAAAAAATCTTACGATGCCAGAATGAAAGAAAAGTTTTGTGCAAAGATCGAACTTAAAAAAAAATAATAATAATGCTAACAAATTATTAAGAGAAAAATATACGTCCACATACACAGTAGGCTTTTAGTATAATCGTAAAACATACAGTAGGCATTTTACTAAAATATACAGTAGGCATTTAGTATTTAAGAGGCATTGAATAAAGTAAGGGGATTTTGGGCCCCCCTGAAATCTAAGAGGAGGGGCCTGTGCCCCGTGTGACCCTGCTGTAATCAGGCTCTGGCAATTCATTTTTTACTCTTATAATTACTAAAGGCTGAACTATATTATATAAACTATATTTCTTATATTACACGTTGATATATTACAAGAGCTTCTAAAAGTGTATTTTTTAGTTTTTTAAAACTAATTTAAAGATTATTCTACTGCTACTTGTGTCAGAAAACATACAAAATCATCTGTAAATTCTCTTTTAAATCTTCTCTATACAACGAATAGATTTGGTACCGATAATTGCATTGGGTCCTTAGAGCTCTGTTGTGTCGAGGTTTTATTAAATGCATGAATAAAAAGTCGCAATAAAGCTAATCCCACAAATCTGCTAAAGCAGCGCTTTGGTAGTACATAGAGTATTCAAAGCATATTTTTAGAAAAAACGCCAATGCTGAGTTTGAGATATCTTTCGAAAATTTAATATTCTAGTCAAGTCCGGAATTTATCGTGATTCGAAACAATCTGGTGAAAAGGAGTAAAGGCTATAAAGTGAATAATAATTTCGTAATCGATACGAAACGTGGAACCTCTGAAATTTTTTTCTTCGGCAAGTAAAAAAAGTTCAAAACACTGTGGCATAACAAAGACTAAATTATCATAAAAATGCACATTACTACAAGACGTAAATTTCCCAGGAGTTTCTATGCAAAGGAATTTCGATATAAATAGCAAAATATTGCCAATAACGTTCTTTTTCAGGCTCCCATTTGCTTCGCTGAAATGTGGACAAGTTATACTTCTGTATTGCTGTTATATATGTTTCACTCCTGTTGTTATTATGAATATGAAAATGCAATATGTAGGAATAGTTTTTCGAAAATGGATAAGATTTTGACTTTCATGCTTGTACTGTTGGTTTTACTTTGTTGTTTGAAATTGAGAAAATTTTAATTCTAGTATTTTCTGAAAGTAAACGAAAGTGGAAGATAGAAAAAAAGAGAAAAAGCAAAATGAGATTTAAGGTTACTATTTTTAACGCTCTAACACTGGTTAAAATTACATGATATTTCACTAGAGCGATGAAGAAAAGTCCGACAGTATGCCGATAGATGGTGCTGTCTAATTCCCCTATATTGGCGAGCCGACGCATCAAGATTAAGTTTCACCACTTTGGATCCAATTCCTTAACTTTTACTTTCAAATTTTCATTGTTGCGGAGTAGGGTTACCAGAAAAAAGTTTTGGCACATTGCTAAGCTTTGCCAAATCCACGTGCCGCTAATAATTGCTCACAGTGAAAAATTACCAAAACGCGATTACTGGCCAGAAAAGACAACCACTCAAACACACAAACACGCGCTGGGCCTTACTGTGGAAGGATGCCAATTACTAACACGTTACAAATGTGCGTCAGAAATAAATACAAAAACAAATACTTCTGTGTTTGAAAATGAAAGGAAAAACTACAACTTTGAAAAGAACACATGGACAACAATACTGTAAACACGTGTTTCAGCGCTACAAGGAACGCCTTTTTCAATGGAAAAAGGGTGAGCTACAAAAACATCCTTTTGTCCTTGAGCCGCGTATTTTCGTTCATCTTCACGGGTGTTTTCAGTTATTTCATACTCATTTTTCTCCACATGAAATAAAATAGACTATTTCAAAAATTTCAAAAGATACTGTGTTGCATTACAAAGAAGTTTCAACTTTTCAATTGCATAAATTTCCTTAAACTCATTATGTTCATGAAACGCCGAATGAAAAAGGAGACACTGAAGTAAACATCATTAAATGAAAGAGGAGGGGGGGGGGATAAAGAGACGTTGACAAGAAAATAAGTAAATAAAGACGGCTTGGTAGTTCAGACGGCTAGTGATTTAATAAAAAGTTTTTAATGAATAATTTCAATGTAAATGAATACAAATTATAGATTAAGAAGATTTATTGCCACTCCTAAAGAATGTTTTAAAAAATGAGAAAATAGCAATTTAGTTATTTTGAAGGGTTGCTGGGCACAGTATAAATCTATGCATATCATTGAATTATGTTTATTACACAATGAGCATTTCTCCTAAATTCAAAGCAACAGGCAAAGTTGGCGTTTATTTTTGTAACAAAAGGCTGTGAAAAAGCAGAATTTTTTTTCCGTTCGCCTTTTACTTGCAGTTTAGTTATGTCCGCTGCTTAGGCAATCATTCACGCTTTTCCTGTAATTCTGAAAGAACCAGCCAACCGAGAACCATTCAATTCAAGAGACTGCGATTAAAAAGAATCTATAGCCCGAATGTAGGCACTTCAGATAAAAGAAACATGGCGATGCGCCGCCACAAACTTCTTTCTAAAAGTTTCTAATAGAATTTTCGATGTGTCATTTTTAGTTTTGATGACATTCAAAGAAACCTTTTATCGAGAAATCTTCGAGGGAAAATGTTTTATTGTGTGTTTTCAACGTAAAATAACATCTGATAATATCAGCAAAGGCGATGTTTGCCATTTGTGTTTATAAACAGTGAAATACTGTGAGATTGTTGTGGATTGAGAATAGTTTTTTTCTTTGTAGTATATCTGGTTTCGAAACGAGGAATGAGGCGTAGACGGGCAGCTAAAGACTGTATTTCCTAGATTGCGATGTATATATATCTCTTCTCTATCTCTATCTCTTCTCTACTCTCTACTAATAATAAAGCTGAAAGTTTGTCTCTCTTTCTGTCTGTCTGTTACGCGCGTAGCGCCAAAACCGTTCGGTCGATTTTCACGCCACTTGGCACAAAATTAGTTTGTATCATGTAGTTTTGCACCTCGAAGCGATTTTTCGAAAATTCCATTTCGTTCTTTTTCTATTCAAATTCTTAGCGGAAATTCGATAAAATAGGGAAGAAATATTTCATATACATTTTCAAGTCTTATGTCATTCAAAAGCTTGAAATTTTCTGCACAAAATGAAGTTTTTTTCGAAGTTTCTACGATCATCAGGAGAGCTGTAATAATTGTTTTTAGAATACCGAAATTCAAGGCTTACCTTCAGTAAAGCAAGCCAAACGATTCTAAAATGGTTCAGCTCGATAATAAAATTTGTTTGAAAAGAAAGATGAAAATAATTATTTTATCAACGGAAATCAACTTTTCATGTTGTTACCATGGTTACGTGTTCATACCTATTTTTGTTTCGTTCTTCTTCCAGCGTCACCAGACGTAGCATTTTTGATACTACGCTAATATTTTTTCGGCCCAAATAAGGAGCGTAGTATTTTTTCGGCAACCCTGTTTCCAATATACTAATGACTTAATTAAAAGATTTGGCGGATTTTTTTTTTTTTTTCATTTTCATAGATTTTGCATTTTGGCAACATTGATTTTGGCAACGTTTGGAAACAGTATTACTTTGTAATATTTTTTTTAGAGGAGGCGTAGTATTTTTTTGTTTCAATTCTCTGGCAACCCTGTCTTTTCCGGGTGAAAATGCTTTGGGACCTTACTTGGCGTGTTTTTGCGTGTCTCGCGGAAGTGAAAGCTCCGAGAGAAACTACGCAAAATAGCCAGGGTTACCACGCTTGGCGCGCCTATCTCCCATTTAGCGAGAAAAGGGTACCTAAAGCACAGATTAACCAAATATCGTATGAATTGCGTTATTGCATCGTTCGTTTTGTTTTTAAAGCTAGGAAATAAAACTTTCTTCTTCTTTTAAACTTTGGTAAGATTTCTGTTGGTTTCTGTGAGCAACAAAATTGTTCTTATTTTCTCTTTTGGCTTATTTTTGTACATCTTCCCTTGGGGTTGCATTCGAATGTTCCAAGGGGGTGTTTTACCCCTTTTATGGAGTAAATCAGTGTTCATTTCAATGCAGACAAAAGTGATATGAATTGGCCCGACCACTTGACAATATATCGCCAAGCTTTTGGTCGTCAAGCATTTGCCGCCAATTTGGCGAAAAAAATTGCTTTCTTTTTATATTTGGACTCAATTTGGCGCTATTGGCGATATTTTGCGAAAAATCCACTGAATGATGTTTAAATCGGCGATATTTAGGAGATTAATCATTGTAAAACATTTTTTTTTGCATTGTTTCGCGGCAAACTAGAGATATAAATGTTTGAACTGTTATCTTGCTCACTCCAAGCACTATTTTAGCACTTAAGGCATCTACTAAGAAATTTACACATAAAATTAAGTAGCGTGGGGTCCATACCAGATTTTTGTATCATACTTTGAAGGAATTATAGTTGAATTACAACTAAAATAGAGCATTTCTTCTGCTATATCAATTATTTTACAAATGAAATTTTAATTTTACTCCACGGGCAAAGCCGTGCGGGTACCGCTAGCTAATAATAAAGCTGAAGGTTTGTCTTTCTTTCTGTCCTTCTGTCTGTCTGTTACGCGCGTAGCGGCAAAACCGTTCGGTCGATTTTCATGCCACTTGGTACAAAATTAGTTTGTACCATGTAGTTTTGCACCTCGAAGCGATTTTTCGAAAATTCCATTTCGTTCTTTTTCTATTCGAATTCTTAGCGGAAATTCGATAAAAT
>JAXGGA010004170.1:20000-91824 GCA_038373865.1 Uloborus plumipes | reverse complement strand
AATTATTATTTTACAATTTTTTTTTGTTTTTTTTTTGCTAAAATAAAAGGACCTTTTTTTTTCTAAGTCCGCCATTTTGTTATTTACACTTGAACAGAATGACATGTCTATAGATTAAGAATAATCAAAAATATTTGATTTCAGATAACATCAAGAGCCAAAATCACCCGGGCCACCCACGTGCTTTTTTTTTTTGAAGTTCCAACTTCGAGTGACAATAAAAATAGTAATAAACTACTAAATTTTTTCAAATAATTTTTTTTTTACATTTTCAATATGTAAATAAAATCATTCTTAATATTCAAGATAATTCATTTTTATTTTCCTATAAAAAACCACCCTCCAAAAAAGTCATGAAAATAGGCATAAGTTACCAGACTACTACCTTAAGTGATTTTTTCTGCAGTATTTATCGTCATTGTAGTTATTGCAAACATAATTTCTTAACAATACCCTTCGAATATTTAATACGACTAAAAAAACACCAAAATTCTTCAAATTGTAAGAACCAAACTCTATATTTATCACATCTTTTAGTGTTGAGATAGAAATTTCCAAAGTGCTCCTTCAAATGCGCAAAAATTAGTAAACTCATCTATGCAATTTTTTTTTTTTTTTTTCATCGTTGAAAAGATGAGTCTTTTTTTTTCCTACATTTTTTATGTTAATACCCTTTTAACATCTATTGTCAGAAAATAGAACATGAAATCAAATTTTATTGACTTTATAGATTTCACGAGAAATAGATTTGGTAAAACCCTTCCCGAAACTAAGGTCTGGTTACGACCCTGATTTCAGTTGTGCATTACATTACGATGGTTTACGGTTACTAAAAGATAATGCAAATTAGCGAAGCTAAAACACATTCATTCGTACAAAAAGCTCTTATCAAGCCTAAAATTGGTTTAGTGTCAGATGAGTAACTTTGTCCCCTAGGCTAATTTTTTCTTTTTTTCTGCTGGGGTGCTTCAAAAAAATATTTTTGTCTCCATACTATACTACACTACAACGCTTCTTGACAAAAATATCGTGACGTTAGCCAATGAGAAACTAGCTAGATAAAACGTCACAGCCTACTTGGCGAATTAGAGGAGATCGCTGACTGCTTGTGAGCTCCTATTGGCTCCGCCCGTAGTGACGTTCAGTGTCAAGTTAAGTTGCTGTCTAGTATAGGGTTGCTTCTTCCCCAAAGCACTCTGGTTTTGCCCCCCCCCCCCCCACCTGAATCCTGGCTACGCTTGTGATGTCAAGCACGGATTGCACGGAGGGGCGGTGAGGACAATCCAATCGCCACCCCCCCCCCCCCAAAAAAAAAGAATCCATAGCTGAAACATTTTATGGAACGGAAACGCATAAAACAACTAAAATACATTTTATTTTGATATTTATTTCAGATAATACAGTATTCCAGTAAATGTAAACTCGTTTATTGAATATTATGGCAAAACAACAAAAAGTAATTTCTTTCAGCTCTTAAGCAGTTGAATTCTCATTAACTTGGCAAAATAATGTAGTTTGGATCGATACTAGTGCTGCGACATCGATGTTTTTACCATCGATGTTTCACAGTCGATGTTTTTCAGACATCAATGTTTCGAGTTCGATGTTATTTTCGAAGCCCACGTTTTATATTTCAGCAAAAAAGGTGCTTAAAATGTGTGATAATTATATTTATTAAAGCATTTATGTACATCGTTTGTCGAAAATCGCAGAATTAATCTCATTGGAAAAAATTTCCATGAGAATTATCCATGTTTTCAGTTCTATATTTTTTAAGCATCGTTGATTTTTTCTCACGTTTTTTTTTTTTTTTAATTTTAATGTAGCTGAATATTTCAGCAACAAAGTTTCAAAAAAGCAAAAGGAGCTAAAAAAGATTAATCGTTACTTCAGCAGTTTCAGTTATTGAAAAATAATTTCTTTAATAACCATGAACCATTTACGGTCGATAATTCTTAAACGTCGTTGTTTTGAGTTCGAGGTTTTTTTTTCTATGTCAATGTTTTATTCAGCAGAAAAAAAAAGTTACTTCGTTAAGTAATTGCCATATCTACCTTAATAGGAGAAATTTTCTACAATAATTACTGTCGAAGTCTTACGGTCCATATGTATTTGAGACAAAGGAAAAGCACGATACTGTCGTCTCCGCTTAATCGGGTAACGGATAAACGAATACCCTGCTTATACGAATAAAATATCCGAAACCCATGCCATAGACATAATGTTAAATATCCCCGCTTAATCGAATAATATTTCTTGGAACCGACGGTATTCGATTAAGCGGAGCCGACAGTATATCCAATGAAGAGATAAAACAAGGCGGGATGTAAGGAGTGGATACTGTACACTCAAATTTGTACGTGGTATATCCAAAACAGGATCGATGATTGAAAACATCGATGTTTTTTGATCGATGCATCAATACCATCGATGTCTTTAATTTCCAACATCGATGTTTCTAAACATCCAGGAGCGCCCCGATGGGAGGTCACTGTGACCTCCCAATGATTTCCGCATTCGGCACATTTTGCTGACGATTCGGCAATTCGAAGACAATATTGCAACATCGAGATTGTGTGTTCTTTTTAGTTTTTAGAATTGTTTTTTAAAATATGCCTAATATTTTTTCTCACTAAATGTCATGCATGTACGACATGCTTGTATTTTATCATTCGGTAAAATTGGAACTTTATTCGGCAAATTGATAATTTTCCCCCTCCCAACAATTTTAGTTCGGGGCGCCCCTGCAAACATCGATGTTTTGTCATCGATGTCGCAGCCCTAAGATACGTTTACTTGCTTCCTTATCGATATTTTTCTTTCGACAGTGTCAACAGTGATTCGATTCCGAGTGCCCTTCATCTCTGATAACACACGTGTTCGTGTGTTGTAGGGATGCACCGATAAGCAAATTGGCCGATTTTAAAAACAAGATTCTCACGTATATGTACCAACAAGTCCTCTTTTCCGCATTGATTGATGATGCATCAGAACAACTGGACGAAAATTTATTTCTGATCACGGTCAAACGATACATGGTTTCTTATTTCCTTGTGCGGAGTTTGAAGGAAGTTACTGTGCTCATGAAAACTTCGCCATCAGTTATTTTCATTTTACGATTTATCATCATTCGTCATTTATTAATAGCAGTTGAACTTAAGTGAAGGAATTAAAACTGTTAAAAAAAAAAGAAAGAAAATGAAAATAAATGTTAAGGTTTAAAAAATTGACATGTTTGTGTTGAAAACAGTGGCATAGCTAGGGGTTGGCAGGAGTAGCTCTTGCTACGGGTGCAGCAGCCGGGTGGGGGGGGGGGGGGCGATGTTTTGACAGATAACCAAATAAAATATGCAAAGGAAAAAAAATGTTTTTTTTGAATATATTAGCAGAAAAATATTAAAGGAGAAAAAAAAGTATGAATTAGAGCTAGAGGGAAAATGAAACATCTAATGAGCAAAGAGCATTGGGCATCATTAAGAACATTTTAAAAAAGAAAATTAAAGTTGCAGTATTGACTTTAAATTTTCGAATAATCGAAATTTTTCGAAGAAAGAATTGTTTTGCGAGATCACAGTGACCTCCCCAACAAGGCGACCATGAGGAGGGGAGGTGCAATTTCTTAAGTTGGACTCCCTAGGTACGCTACTGATTGAAATTTTCCATGTGTGTAACTGCACAGTAATAATCTGCTTAATACTAGTATCTGCTTAATCTGCGTAGTATTAGTTAAAAATAAAATAATTAAATTGGGGAAAGAAAATTTAAGAAAATATTTACCTGAAACATGTTCTTAATTTCATGTGAGGTTTTGGTTGCAGTGATATTTGTGGTGTGTGTGGACTATTCCTTTAATAAACATATAATTGCCGTTTAGATAAATGACGATAAGAATTCTGACAATGCTTTATCATGTTTTTCAATTAGGATATTGCCACTTATAAATTTTTAACGGTCATAGAGTTTTTATTCAGTCGTTTATTTATTTTTTGCCATAAAGGGAAAACACTTAATGAGTTCGAAAATTAAATTCATGTTTTAACGGTCCCCGAGTAGAATTTTTTAAAAAAAAACGAACAAAAATGGGAAAGGAGACGCGCTGGTCTACGATTTTTTTTTTTTTTTTTCTCTTTTATTTTCGAAAACCTTTGCCACTCCGCAGGTACAAGAAGGTTGAGAAATATAACCGCTGATGAGTTTCTGAAGTTTTCTGTCTGCTACTAATAGATGGCAGCACTAACGATGCGTTTGAAATCAAAGCCTCCTTCGCCAAAGCGATCTTTAACATTGGGTCTATGACACGGTTCCACTGTTTTATTCGTATAGCAGGGTATTCGTTTTTCCGGAATCCGATAAAGCGGGGACGACAGTATTTAGGAGGCGTTGTTGAAACACATTCGCTAAGAAATTCGTTAATTTTCTTGCACTTTCATGCGGCTGCTAACAGCTTGGAATTTTTAATGACGCAAAAACGGCATGTAGTCAATTATTTCAATTCCAAATTTTACTGTTTCGTTTTGGGGCCGTCGGTAAATGGCCTCACGCTTTGAGGAGGAGAGAAGTGATTCGCCCCCCCCCTCCCGGACAATAAATGCTAGATAGTAGATTTGGCTGGGAATCAGGATGAGCTGAACCTCCGATACACGGCCGGGCCCGGGACTCTTCTAAAAATTTCATATTTACAACTTTACAAAATAAATAAATAAATAAATAAAAATAATAATCTCCTATAACTGTACAACGATAAAAATGTTTGTAAATATCTAAAGTAACCACATTTATGACACAATTAAAATAATCGAACTATTTGTTCTACTTTGATTGCATTTTATCAATTTAATTTTCTCTTAAATATGGCTTAAGGCCTCAGGCTTCTGTGTAAACTGCCCACTTTACCCCCCCTCCTTCCCCGACCAGAAGATAAAACACATCTGCCTTAACAATGTCCATATCATCCAGTGGCGCACAAACAAGGGGAGCTATCTCACAGGAGCCTGAAGTCTAGCCCCTTGACAAGACTTAAAAGATTTTGTTTAAATTATTTTTCTTGGAAAATTTCCGAGAGCGAGTACTTACCTGTTCCTTCTCTCATAACTTGGCTAAAAGTAGCTTGTAATGAGTTTTATGGATTTCGAATTCAAAGTATTTCCAATCAAAACTTTGTTCTAACGTCTCCAAAAATAGCCTTAAAATCTGTTTTAAGCGGGGGAATTCTTCAACCTCTCCTCTTTTAATTTTACGATCGCCTAAGAAATTTAAATTGTGTTTTTAAAGCTTTAATGTCGAAAAATTTCCAAGGAGAGCCTTTTTTCAATGAAGAGCTCTGCACAAAGCTTTTAACCTCCCCCCAGGAAAACATCCTGGGTGTGCCACTGATATGTTTGACGTCAGTTATTTCTTGATCATATATGCCATACCATCCATGTATGCTATCCGAAGCATATATGCTATCCGTAGGTAATTTCTGACTGGTCTCAGATTTTGAATTACATTAACCGCTTGCCTGATTATCCCGAGTTATCTCGGGCTCATATGAGTTGCAGGTAATTATTATCCCGAGAAAACTCGGGTGAAACTAAATGATTTTGCACCTATTAAAAATTCAACTTAAGACCTACATATTTTGTTTGTTTCATTTCCTTGTATTAAAAAATCAAATTTGAAAAATGATTTTTTTTTTTGCAATTTTTTTTTTTTTTAAATGTGTAAGGGAAGCGGTTAAGGCAATTGCTACTAATGCAAATGGATTTGTGATGATTTCTGTCAGGCCTTTGCAGAAAGAGGATCTTCAATGACGAACCTCGTTTTACTCTCTGTCTTGATGGGCACTACTCAGTTTTTTTATTTCATTCGCCACTTTCTCACGAGATGGTAAAACTTAAATATAACGTGTTATCCAGTTTCCATAATTTATACCAGTTAAAGAGAATTCCACATTGGTCTCAACAGCTCAACTTTCAAATACCAAACTACATCTTTTCATGGTTTTTCTAATAATCATATCCTGCTCTAATAGGAGCAGGTTTGGTGCATGCTGCGCACACAGCTTTAGCCATATTGAAGGGTAGGCCGTGGTAGCCCGATCGGTAAGGCGTCAGACTCGCAGACCGGAGGGACTCGGGTTAGATCCCGAGCAGATCAAAGATCCACCATCTTGATCAATGGTGGCTGGGGGACGTTAAAAATGTCGTGGTCACAAAGTCCTTCAAGTGAAACGATACCTCTGGGGATGCTGGGCCAAGGGTTTGCTCGACCCTTGATTCTGGTTCAAAAAGAAGAGAGTGCTCTTCAGGGTCCTATCCCGGTTAAACCACGAGTTGTGGTAGGTACGGGGGACCCTGGAGTGTGTGAAGCCATATTGAAGGTAAAGCTTAACCGTGGAGAGATGGCGCTGGCGCGTGACCTTGAGAGGCGGAAACTGGTCTCTAAACTTTAGGTATAATCAGTGCGAAAATTGATTTTTTACTCACTAAGTATTTTGAAGTTTTTACAGCCTGTGTGTTCTCTGGTTCTACCTATCATAAATGAAGCGGTACGTTTTCACTTCAAGGTCAGCCGCCATCTCTCCGCAGTTTAGCTAAAATACTAAAGTAGTTTGTCATTGGTTACATTTATGGCAAAATCCTCTGCAAAGAAATATTGGTTGATATTTATCAAACCTCAAACTACACTGAGAATTAGCTTGTGTGCTTTCCAGTGACTTTAAAACCAGCTCAAATTCTTTATTTTTACTACTGTTTATCTTTTTGAATTTGTTAGTCATTTGTTTACTTATGTAAAAAATATGCACATGTTAAGTTTCTCGAACACAACTCATATTTTCTGGATGTATTTATATTTTTCATAGCATAGTATGAATACGTGATTGAAAGTATTACATTAATGGTTCGTAACATAAAATTTTTTGGAAAATAATTTTCTTTGACGTTTAAATTTTAGATTGCATTTTGTATAAAATTATTAATACTTTGAAATAACTCAATTTTTTTTTACAGGTACCTAGTTGAAAAAGCTGAAGATGAGTAACCCAGTTTGCTTTTGACGAACGTGATGGTTAATGGAATTCGAAATTGGATTCCACGATGTTCGTTCAGATTTCGACAGAAAAATATATGTGTCCTATTGCTTATACTGCCAATCGTCACTGTAGTTTTTATACTTACCCATTCACCACATGAATCATATAAAACTGTCTTATCCAACGGACTGATTCCAGAGAGTCGTCTCCTCTTTCAATCTCAGGTAGAAGATCCTAACCGTCGGAAGGACCTTGAGAAAAATTACACTATTCATGTTTGGCAACATGGCAAGCGTATGGAAAGACGATTCCTTAGATCGTACGGCAAGAAAAAAAGGAATCCTTTTGAATATTGTGCAGTTAGCAATTGTAAATTATCCATTGATGACGCATTCGTAAATAACAGCGATGCAGTGCTTTTCCACTTGCATCAAACCAAAGGCCCACAAACATTACCAAGCTATCATCCGCCAAATCAGATATGGATATTTTTTACAGATGAATCTCCGTTGCACACTTTCTATGCCACAAGAAAATACACCATGAAGGATTACAATGGTATTTTTAACTGGAGCATGACATACCGCAGCGATTCCGACGTGCCTGTCCCTTACGGGAGGACTGTTTCGCTGGATCGCAATGAAAAAAGAGCTTATGTAGATAAAAATTACGCCAGCACAAAAACCCGTGGCGTGGCTATCCTCGGTAGCAATTGTGGTAGCATGAATCTTAGATGGGAGTACGTCAAGGAACTGCAAAACTACATCAATGTCGATGTCTTCGGTGGCTGTGGAACTCTGAAGTGTCCTGGTCATTTCACGAAAGACTGTCCAGTCATCAGTGAATACAAATTCTATCTGGCTTTTGAGAATTCCAATTGCAAGGAGTACATCACTGAAAAACTCTGGTGGAATGCCTACCACAAAGACACTGTACCAGTTGTCATTGGGCCACCAAAATTAGATTATGAGAAGTTGTGTCCCCCGAACTCTTTCATTCACGTGGAAGATTTTGATTCTCCAAAGGAATTGGGAAAATATTTGAACTTTCTGCTAAGTAATGACACTGCATACAATTCATACTTTGATTGGAAGAAAGACTTTAAGGTTCTGAACGAGCACGGATATTTTGGATCGCCGTCGTTGCATGTGTGTCATATTTGTGAAGCCCTCAACAAGAAGGCCAATCTGCCAAAGATTTATAACAATTTGAACTCATTTTGGAATCCTAAAACTGATTGTTATTCACCGTATTGGAAGCCAAACGAATAGTTTTCTATTTATTAATATACACAATTCTAAGATTGCCATAATATTTTACTAGTACAATTATGGAAAATAAAATTGCTTCATAAATATCTGTGTTTAAGTAAATGAATGTTTATGGATTCGTGTGTGGTTCTTTATATACAGGGCATGATTAACCCATGGTCTTGCATGTCCATGGACCTGGGAACTACATTTTAGGCACACTGAAGTAAGCTAAATTGCTTTTTTTTTTGGAAACTATTGCTTTGAAGAATGAATTTTCTAGTGAAGAAAGGTACTAAACTTTTTCCAGGACTTGGACACTACTTGGGCTTGATTGGACCTTTGCCGTATTTGATAGGGGACACTTTGATGACTAGGAATTCACATGAGGGAGGGATCTTAATCCAAAAAATTCCTCAGAGTTCTAATTTGATTTGCACGTCATAACATGGCATAAAAATGCTCTCTCATACGCAAACCAATTTCCCTAAAGCCCATAAAAAACTACACAAAGATTTTTCTTTTAAGTCTGAATGCTTATTAGAACACTAAAATAGTTGATTATAACACATTAATTTTAAAAACCTCAACTCAAGTTGCCTCAAACAATCAACAATACTAATGCAACAAATACAAATTAGAAAAACAATGTAAAAAAGGAATAATTCTGTTCAAGATTAATTTTTTGAGACTACAATCTAATAATCAAAAATACATTAAATATTATAGATTTGACACAAATCATAGGCTTTAAGCATAACAAAGACATTTAAATAGAAGAAGAAAAAGTCAGTGACTAAAATGTCAAGTTTCAGTTTATTAAATAAAATCTTAAAAATACATAGACAACATCACAAAACATTAATACATGAAAAAAGTATGCTTTTGATTTTCTGAATTTTCACTCATTTAAGGTAATATCAAGGCAGATTTAGGACAAAAGCCTTGAGAGGAGAGGAGGGGCATTATTTTAAAGTTTATAATAATATTTACCGTTATTGATATAAAATGTCAACCTAAAAGGATTACAAAAAAGACTACACACTCCCCATACCAATACACCATGAGATTAATTCAAAACTGAGCATACAATGCAGAATAAGGAAAAATGACACTAATTTTTAACTTTCTTCATTAATATAAAAACATGATTTAAGAATAAACACAGACAAGTTTTTGAGAAAAAAATTAGTTAAAATTTCTCTTAATAGTAACTCAGTATGCGTATTTAGCTTCCACTAAATTATTCTGGTTTCAAAATAAACACAAGGGCTGTTTCTTTGTCAACCTCCTATAAAGGAAAGATGGTAAATTAAAAAAAAAAAAAAAATTCTACAGCCAAAAGTAATGTGCAGTAAAGGCTATTCCTCTTCATAATACTTGGTGATTGAGGCATTTGTCACATCTGTGAACAAATTTTGAAAAACCCTCTTCATAATGTGGATAATTTGAAACAAGTTGTTACAATTTGTTAGAGTTCCTAATCATGAGCCCTTTGTATTTGAGAGTTGCCCTCAAACCATTTCTTTCATAGATAATTAATTCACTTATAGTAAACTTTGATTTTCCTTAACCGCTTGGTTAACCTATCGAAAAAAATTGTCTGTAGCAACAGAATTGTATCCTTGATTCCCTTCATCGTGCACATCAGTTTGGCCATCTTCACCAACTTTCTTTTGACACCATTAAGAAACACCATCACTCATGAAGCTGTCCCAATTCACTTAACTCATTCTTTGATGAACTTTCACGGCACTATTCCTTTCGGCTCACAAGAAGCTAATATGAAACACATTTCCGAATTTATACTTGCAAGAGAATTAAGAGGGATTCATTTTTACGTTATTACAGCTCAGACACAAATGAAGTGTGGAACTTGGCAGTAACAGAAGGTTTAGAGATGGAGTGCTGTCACTTACTATTGCACACCAGCTAACTGCTGCATGCAGGGCCCGATTAAGATATCACGGGGCCCTAGGCCAAGTTCTTTTTTGGGGCCCCCTGTTGTGAGGTTTTACAATTTTAGGCATAGCACAAAACAAATTTAGGCATTGAACTACAGAAATATTAGCCATTTGGGGTCCCTAAACTGTGGGGCCCCGCGGCCTATTCAGTAATCAGGCCCTGGCTGCATGTCTAGCTTTAGTGCATAGTTGGAGGTAGAAAAATTAACAGCCCTTGCAGAAACACAAAAATTATACATAATTAACAGAAAATGCCAAATTGCTTTCCAAATGAATTAAGTGATAACTACTATCTTTTTTTACCATTTTAATACAAGTTTTGACACAGAAGTCAAGCAACTAATAAAATGCAGTTAAGTATTTTTGCAATATAGCAAATCTTAACATTAACGTTATTATTAAAAAATTTTAAAAATAAACACATATGTCTCAATAATTTCTGAAAACTATTACTGAAATTACGAGCTAAGTGAAATAAAATATTTTAAAGTCATTTCACTTCTTAAAATATACTGACAATAACTAGTAAGTTATAATTCAGTAATTTTTCTTTTGTAAAAAACTGGTAAAATATTTATTTTAAAATTGGTAAAAAACATGTTGGAGGAACAATGAGAAAAGAAAATATATAATAAAAACCATTTTTTAAAAATTACATAAAAAACATTTTAAATGGTGAGTTTTTTTATACACGAAAGATCATATTTAGATAATGCAACTCAACAAAAATTGAGTGGAATTAAAAGTGAAATCACATTAAAAGAAAAAAGAATATTAAAAAAAAGTACTTCTGGTATGTGCAAAAATGTTATGTTCTACAGTCACAGTACACACAGAATGGAACAGTGTTAGAAATAAGAATTTAAATTTGGGCGTCATGATGAAGCCTGGAATAAGTTTTTAGGCGTCAAAAAGAACAATTAGGTGTCATTTTCAATGAATCAAATATCTACCTATTGGAATATTAAAAACATATAATTAATAAATAGAAATGCTGCACATTTCCAATGGCATAACTTTTGTAAAATATACAAAGAAATTATTTTTGAGAGAAAAAATCGTTTACATTTTGAAATTATTTTTACAAATTAAACTAAAAGTCATAATAATCATATCATAGTCAGGATAAGTTGGGGAAAAAAGGCTTAAATGTGATCCAAAACTTAAGGCATCAAATTTAGTGCCTAGAGTTGGAATTCTAGGGGTCAAATCAAAAATGTTTGGTTGCAAAATGTGACTAACAACCGCTTATTTCTAACACTGGCATGGGAATGCAAGAAAATGAATTTAAGGAGAAAGATGATTCCCAAGTAAACAGGATTGATTACAACTCAACTGTCTTCAGGTTCTTTTTTAATTTCACGAACCAAACTAGGAACTTGCTTCTGACGATCTTTTTCTTCAATCGATCGGGACACAAAACAAGGATCTTTGGCTGCAGCTTTCGTGATAGCATGTGACATGAACTCCAAAGTCCTTTTCTTGTTTTGAAGATCCACATGCAAGTTCAGATTAGAATTTTCACTTTGTTTCTTCAACAATTGATTGTAACATTCTTGTTCACTCTTGTACAAGTTCATTAATGGCAAAAGATTTTCCTGTTTAGAGAAACTAAAGTCATAGACGGCCGTTTCCGCAAACACGTCCATCTCGTCTTCTGTTCGATCCGAAAAGCTTTTGCTCCTAAAAGCGCTTGGGTCATTTAAAGAGTTAAAACTGAACTCACCAGTTACTTTCTTATCTCCTCCAGAAGCCATCGTGTTCAATAATCTTCACTTCCAGCAGATAAAATTTGAGGATTAAAAACACATAAAACTTTTGTTGCTTCACTGCTAATTCAAAAGACCCCTCTCCAACCTAAAGCATAATCAAAGATACATTTATGAAAATATATCCTTATGTGTTAGAATAATAAGACTATTAAAGACTAATATAATTTAAGATTTGTTTGTTTATTTCTTTAAACTGAGTAAACAAGCAAATGTACAAACAATCATTTCCCATCAAATTGATAAGGTCTTCGTAGCAATTACGCATCTAAGACCAGGGTTATAAATAAGAATTTAAATCTAGACATCATGATGACCTCCAGTATAAGTTTTTAGGCATCAGAATGAAAGAGCTGGGTGCTATTTTTAATAAATCAAATGTGTATGTGCAGTGTTAGAAATATGAATTTAAGCTAAGGTGCCGTTATGACGACTAGCATGAATTTTTATGTCGCTGAACTGAACAACCTAGGAGACATTTTTAATAAATAAATGTATCCAAGTATTCAGAGAAAAATACTAAATAAGTATGCTACAGACTAGATAACATATTTAAAAAATATCATATCTATAAAATATACAAAACATTTTTTTCTTAATAAAGACAAAATTGAAAACATGTGAAAATTAATTTTAAAAATTTATCTTTTGGATAAATTATGGGTCTTAGGTCAAGATGAGTCTAGAAAAAAAAACTTAAATTGCAATACAAAACTTCAGCTGTCAAATTTAAGGCCGCCTAAGGTTGGAAATCTAGGCATTTGAATCAAAAATTTTAGTCCCAATATGCGATTAACGACTGTTTATTTCTAACACAGTACATGTGTCTGAATATTAAAAAATATTAATCAAACAGAATTGCAACTCATTGCCGATAACATACGGTTGAGTCTCAAAAATCCAAGTAAATTAGGGCTCAAGTTGCCTCGGATTATCTGGAAAATTCTTTTAGCCATAAGAACTTAACCCTTTTTCAGCGACATAAAGATGGACAACAATGGTAATTTTAAATAGTTTCTCACATCAAGTTATTATCTATATAGCATATCTTAGTATATCCCTAGCAGTTAAAGAATTTTTGTAATGATTGGCAAGTGTTATTGACACCGACCCATCCCAGAATACCTTTTTGATTACTTTACTGTGTATTAAAAGAAAATTTACAATAGCGAAGGATTTTGATTTTATCATTTTAATGCAAAACATTTTTTAATCCAATTAAAATTGGATTCGAGGTGTATTATTGGCCTTAAAATGTCAATAAAACACCTCGAATTAACTGAAAACTCAGACTTTCAAGACTTGGATTTTCAAGCCTCACACAACTGCACTTTAAAAAGATTTTCAAAATATACATAAGAAAATAATTTTTTTGAAACGAAATTGATTGTTGTTTAAAATTACTCATACAAATTTTATAATCTGGGTCAATCACAGTTTTAGTCATGATAAGTCCAGAATTAAAATCTACAACGTGATCCAAAAGTTTGGGTATGAAATTTGGAGCCCAGGGTTAGAATAGGCACTAAATCAGCATTTTTGGTTACAAAATGTGACTAACAACCACGCTTTTCTAGCGAAGACTAACTGCAGCAAAAACAGGTCATTCATATTAAACATGTTTATGGTCCCTCTGGTGTTCGCATATATAATGTGCAATTCAAATATTTTTGGTAAACATGCAAGATTTAAAAATATTATTAGAGACCTACCGAGTAGCACTTTAGCTGAGTACCGAGTACTTGGTATGAATATTTGAACCACAATTTGGTGCACCACCACATACAATGGTTTTAATCACTAAAATATATATTTTTTTTCTCTTTATTATTATTATTACTTTTTTTTTTTTGCCTGAGTATTTCTTCCCTCAAAGTAATCACTTTTCTTACTATTAGAAAAGGGACTTAATTTTACTTCTATGTAATATTACTACTATGTCAAAAATTTGAATCTGCAAAAAAATTCGCAATCCAAGTCTTAAATTGATTCTAATTTTAAATTAGTTAAAATATGATTTAAAGATTTTTCTTATCAGTCTATAAATATTCATCTTAGGGATTACTCGGATTGTTTCTAGCTAAAGGTAAGTTGTACAACAATAATGTATGATATGGGATAGGTTATTACACCTAAATACCCAACTGCACAAGCTCGCCTTTGGCATAGTAGACATGGAATTGGCTATAGCTTGTACTCAGTATTGATTTTAAATGAGGTGTTTCTTTTTTTTGTTTTTTAACTCATACATAGAATACAGTTGTATTTTGTGAATAAAGCAATTGTCAATTTCTTAAAAATTATTATCTTGACAAGGGTCTGGCCAGAGGAAATTCAGGTCCGTTAACGGACCCCTCACAAAAATACAATCAAGCAAAACGGATCTTTTACAAAAAGCAAACCAGACCCTTCACAAAACGCCGATAAAACAAAATGGACCTTTCACACATTATCTATTCAAAAAGCAAATCTGAAATCAAAATAACGCATTGCACACTTCAGTGTAAAAGCCCATAATTTTTGGGCCTTTTTTGAAGTTACAGAAGGGAATCGCTTATCCGCCAATTTTGCGAAACAGAAAAAAAGAAAGAAAGAAATCGGTACGCTTCCTGCCTGCTATGATGGGGCAAGCAATAAATCTTTTATATAAAATGAAGCATTTTTTGTTTTTCTCTTTTAAAGAAATTAACAACTAAAAAAAGGTAGTTGTTTTGCTTTAATAATTCTGCTTGTTTGTTTTATCATATGTAAATCAAAATGGCTTTGCTGCTTTGTTGCTGTTATAAATTTCTCTGGAAACGCAGAGTAAGGATTTTTCCCCCTGCTATTGAGTTACACAAAAATGAAATAATATAATAGCAACTATGGCAAAATGAACTTAGAACTGCAAACAGACATCTGGGGTTGGAGAAAAAAAGAGATTGCTTCTGATAGAGTGAACAGCTATTTTAAATTATCACTATCTGATGTCTTGTCGTCTTGGTGTGAAGTTTTGACCTTATTATGGCAGAAAATTATCTGGATTTTTTTTTTTTTTTTTTTGATGCTTACAATAGTGGTGTTTGGTTATATTCAGGAATTGATGTATTTTTTCGTCTGTTAATTGCAAAAGTTTATTACCAAACTAAATTCGTTTGTATGCCGTTTTTATACTTTTGATGCCATCACTTTGAAAACTGCAATCTCTTTTGCATCCGCTATAGGAATCGGGATTTTCCACATTTTTGATGTTTAATACACTTTTTTAAGAGGAAAAAAAATGAATTTTATTTTATTTTTTTATTAGATTAAAAAAAAAATTGCATTTTTTTCTTCAAAATTGTTTGATTTTCACAAAGTTATATGATTTTTCACAAAATTATGTAGTTTTTCACAAAAAACAGACCCAGTGGAAAATCCTGGACCCCTGCTTGAACAATATTCAATTTTTACAATGACTTGATATTGGCCGAGTACCTGATAAAAATTTAGCTGAGTTGGCCGAGTTCCGAGTATTTATCGAGTGCTTGGAACAACACTAAATATCATATAAAACATACAAAAAAGTGAGATTGATAAAAACATCCAATATTTTCAATCGATAAACTAATTTCTTAAAATAGTAACTGCATGCTCCAACCCGGCTGTCGGTCATTGATATATAGTCAGGGGTCTATTCTAATGCATATTAGGTCTGCTTTGCGGCCACTTCACAAAATTTCATTAAAAAAAAAAGACATGCATCACTTTTAAGCTCAGTCAGTTCATCTGGAAGCAGCATCAGAAAAAAAAGACCCTCTACTTACGACCAATTTTAATAATGTTAAACAGTTAATATTTTTTATTTTAATTTATGACCAACAAAGAGAACATCTACTGTCTTACAAAATTAGAGCTCCCCAAGGGAGGGATGATCGCCTCTTTCTTGAATCGGTCCCTCACATAGGATACTGGTTTTTGATCCAGAAGTAGAAATTGTGTTAGTAGTCTGTGACACAGACTAAAAATCAAAGAATAGTCTACAATAGGGGTGCACAACCTGCGGCCCGCGGGCCAAATGCGGCCCGCCGCGCAGCGATGTGCGGCCCGCGAGTGTATTTATTTTTTGAGCTGGAAAAAGAAAAAAAAATTTTTTTTTTTTGAAAAAAAAAAAAAAAAAATCAAAAGTTTTTTTTTAACTCAAAGGGGAAAGTAAAAAAAGTAAAGTAAAAAACAGTTTTTCCTGATTTGATTTTAAACTATACACACCAAATAAAAATCTTCTAAAATTTGTTTGAAGAAAGATTTTAGGACTGCAGGGAAAAAGAGAAGACCTGAAAATTTCAATTTTCAATTACTAACGAGTGGACAGCAGACTATTATAGCTTCTTGGAATTGATTCAGCAAACTTAATAATTATTATAGTAACTACCACAACGAAAAAATTGAAAAAAAGGAAAAAAAAAACATGTTGAAAAATGTTGCATATTTTTTAATATTTCTTTGTTCAAGGACTATGTACTATGTTTCCAACTTGAAAGGTAAAAATCCTTCTTATTTGACTTTTAATATGTAAAATGTTTTGCAATTTTGACATATTTTCATGTGTTTTCAATGCCATGTGCAAAGCGTAAATTTAAGGTTTACCTGTAATTTTTCAGCAATCTTTTAGCATCGGCTTTTAGGTTATGAAATTTCTTCCTATTTTTGGATTGGTGCACTATACAAACCATGTTGAACAAGAATACAAACGTATTTTTCAAAACAAATACGAGCATTTTTTTAAACCAACATTTTTTAATTTTTGCACTCACCACTTGGCAAATGCATATTTTTCGATCTAAAAGACGTAAAAGTTAAATTATTTTGGAGTTTTTGTTAAGGAAGCTGTTAAAAGAGATGGAGTTAGTTGCCTTGCTGACCTCCATGCTTAACCACCATTAAGGAAAATGCAAGCATGTTGAAAATTTCAACTATCAACAATGAACCCATATATAAAAATTGCTAGATAATTTTCAGTCTCGCCATCCAATTGCTAATTTTGATTTCATGGCTTTTCCCTGAATTTTTAATTGTATAATGTTTGAAAATTTTGGTATCATGATTACTTTTTTGTTTACTAATTATTTTTTTTGACATTTATGCAATATCCAGTCAATGGTAGAATTTTGTCTTTGCACTGCAGCCAAGTTGCTTTTGCACTGTTGGCAGTTTTTTCAAGAGTACTTTTTGGATCTTATTGTGCTAGAACTACATATTGATTTTGTATTGCTGAATAAAATGTTTAATTTCTTAGTTTTAATAAATGATAAGGTTCAACATTATTAAAGCACAAAGTTACAAAAATATTGCAGGCATGTAACCACTTTTTCAAAACCTGCAATGTTTTCAGCCTCTGCAAAAGACTGCTTAGCATCAGAAGCTCAATACTTTTCTTCACTGATAAAGGTTTACCATTTTACTGTGAATCTTGGATATGAAATATTTCACAGTTTTGTGTTTTAATAAAATTAGTATTTTATGTTAAGAAATTATTTAGTGAAAGATTCAATGTTTCAATATTGCAATTTTCCTTACATTTATCAACATCAACAAAATATTGGTGCAAGCTACCAGGCTCATCATTTTTTAAATTTTCCTGGGGGGGGGGGGGGCAAAGGATATGTACTCAACTCAATGCAAATAAAATGACAAAATATATCTAAGTTTTTTTTTTCTAAATGTGACAATTTCTCAAAGCCTGCAAGGGGGGAGGGGGGGGGTAATTACCCTTCACGAGCCCTTCAAATGATGAGCTTGCATGCGGCCCTCCAATAGAGCTCCGGTTACGCATGTGGCCCTTCACTGAAAAAGGTTGTGCATCCCTAGTCTACAAGATATAGGAGAATAGATTAACGATAAAATCCAAATTGACCCTGAGAAAGGCTTGAAAAGAAAATTCTAATACATGTACTGTACAGTCGACTATTGTTGTCTTAAAGTACTTGGGACCAAGGAACTTCAACATAACTGAAGGTTGAAATATGAAAATTTCGTGAATAAGACATCATAGTGGTTATCAGAAAAACAAAACCACAAATGAACAAAAAATTCCGATTTTTTCTCCAGAAGTGTAAAACCGGGACTTTAATATTAAAACAAATAATTTATTACAAAACATTGATAAAAATTACTTTCTTTGTACATTTTTCTAACAGTTGAACATTCAATAAATCTTTTATAGTCACACTTCTTCAAGTGAGGAATTCAACTGGTTTAGCCTTCTCCCATGGGATGTATAGGACACTGAGGATAATGTACGCTTACTAAACAGGAGAAGGATAAGTCATGAGAATGCTTTGTACTGCTAATCCTCATCAAACTTTTTTAGTAACCCTGTTTTCCTTCTGTACTATTAGTACAGAATCTGTACTATAGTACAGAATCTGTTCCTATCTGTACTATAGTTTCCTTTAGTTCTATTAGAGTCACAGCAAAAAACTTATCTTTAAATAACTGCTCAGAAAATGTTAAATATCAAGAGCATTTCAGCCTTTTCTCTTGCAAAGTAGACCGGATGCATGTCAATTAAATTATGCTCTTCTTAAATGGAAAATTGCTTATTCTCTACAGGAGCAAATGTTAAAAATGGCAGTGAAAATTCTCTTAAATACTTAAAGGTCAAGTTGTTGGTTGGCTTGGTTTCGCTTTTAAAAATCGAATAAACAAAAATTTGGACAATAAATGCTTAAAAAAGACTGCTTTGAGATATGCGGAGTGATTTCGAGTAAAATGAAAAAAAATCCATTACACAATATTTACAGCAATTCAGGACCATCCAAAAACTTCGACACAAACGGAAATTCGACTCAAGTGTAGTCAAGAGACAGAAAATCGACTGTACGTACATGCTTTCTGTGGATTTTCCTGAGGTTGATAAACAAATTGCAAAATACAGTTACAATTTTGCAGAACAAAAACATTACTTTTCCTCTGGTAAGCATATTCGTAAATAACAAAATCATAAATTTGCACTTACTCTAGAAGAAAAGCGGAGTTAAAACTTTCAGTCATGCGTTCAAATATAAGAAGACTACGCTTTGTTTTCATTGCAGAGAAGACAACAGCAGACAATCTAAAGGAGCGAAGAGCCAAAATATCAGGCATTGGCGCCGAAAAAGTTGCCGCGTTTTTAAAAAATTGCATGGGATTAGAGATGGAAAACTGAAAATTCCACTTTGTTATCTTCAAAGACTTGAAACTCTAATCAGGAAATTTTAAAAATTCCCATTTTTCAAGAATTTTCTCCCTCAAAAAGATTTTTTTTTTTAATCTTGTAAGCGCAAAGGTAATTGAGAGAAGAGACTTTTGCTCTCATATTGTTACATCTTACGACTACCCATCAAGTGTAATGTAATGCAGCAGAGATAACAAAATAAGCGGCTGAGACTTCGCTGCCGGCTGGTCGGTTCCGGAGCATTTCTGACTCTAGTCAACGCCTCCTAAATACTAAATGCCTGAAACTTCCCGGTTTTTAGCACAGAGCAAGATTTCATTCTATGTTCACGATACACTGCCATCTACCAGAGTTCTTCGAGAAAGAGAAATTAGCGATTGGTTCATTTCTAAATTTAAATTTAAAAATCAACCAATCAAAAAATTTAACTCGAATATTGTTTGGATCCATCGCCAATAGCTGAAAAGTTCCCTTGGTTCACGATACACTGCCATCTACCGGAGTTCTTCCAAAAATTAACGATTGGTTCATTTCTGAATTTAAATTTAAAAATTAACCAATCGAAAAATAACAACGACATCATCGGATTGCCGCAAGGTGGCGTTTAATGTTGAACCCATCTCTACGGTAGCGAAGCAAATGTTATAGGCATTTAGTATTTAGGAGGCGTTGCTCTAGTGCCGTACAAAAATCACGTGACCAGAAAAACTTGTTTTGACCGGCAGCGAAGAATTTGCACGAAAAAATGCTCACGGCAGCGGAGTGCCGGTGTTTGTTTACGGATTGAAATTCGCTGTCCTAATTTTTTTAATTTTATTCATATTCATTAGTATTTGCTGTACAGATGCTCATGATAGCTGGAATCTAAACGGAGGTTTGTCCATCTTTTATACCAGTGGATTCTATCAAATTTGTTGTTTCTTTCTGAATGACCCTTCAGTTCTTTAATTTATTGAAGCGACGCTATAATTAGTTAAAGCATTTGTCCTCTCGAATTGCACCCTGGAATTTCAAAATTTCTCTCTTATCATATTCAGAATCTGCAGTTTAAACAGCAAAACATATTAAGCACACCACTCTATTTAATTTCATGGGATATGATAACAGCAGATATGTGAAAGTAAGAAAACCTTACATTGCCTACTTTATGATAAATGGTATGATGTTTCTGCAACAACCAACCATTGCCATTATCTTGTAACCTGTTGTCTTACAATGTAAACTATCTTGATAAAAGCCTTCGTATATTTTATATGTTTTCTTTTTAAATCACTCTAAACAAATGTACGTCACATTTGCTAATGCTGTAACATTAGCATATTCAGAAAATGTAGGCACATGCCTTTTGTGGCTATGCATTGATACATTTACTAGTTTTCTTCAAAATCTAAATAATTTAATGCAAAAAATTTCGCCCCTTACTTTCATAGAGAAATGATTGGAAATACCAAGCCTCATTATCTTGCTAAAAAATATGGTACTGACATATTAACACCACCACAGCTACAGATTTAACTGTTTATTTGGTGCTTTTCTTTTTTAGATAACTAGGTGAACGTGCAAACAACAAGATGGCTCTTTATTGGCGCTTTAAAGAAATTTCTGCTCTGGTGACGTATACATAAGTACCAAAAATGTATTTACCCACTGTTTTTTCATACCTGCCTAGGAGAATTAGAAATTGAAATTATGTATAGTTCCAGTTATCTACCATTCCGTGGGTTTTGCTGTACCATTAGCATTTACGTTTCTTTTATTTTAGGGCCTTTTTTGAGCCAAGACGATTTACAGATTGAAAACAAAAAATTTGAAAGATGTGTACTGCTGGAGTGTAAGTACCTGGGACAACATCGTGTCACGAAACATATTCAATCACATCCCTCTGTCTTTTCATGGGACACGACAACAGATATTTGAAAGTAAGAAAACCTTACATTGCCCACTTTATGATAAATTGTGTAATCTTTCTGCAATAACCAATCATTGCCATTAATTTATAATGTATCATCTCATCATGTAAACTATTTTAATGAAAACTTTTGTCTATTCTAAGCAAATGTGACAAGCCATTGTGCAAACTGCTTGTCACATTTGCTTTAATGTTGTGAAACATTACCATTCTCAAATAATGTAAACAGAGGCCATTTGTAACAGCCATGCATATACATTATTGCTAATTTTCTACATATTCTGCTTGCATCCATTTTCCGTATTATAAAAGTTGCATTGGATCAAGAAAAGCTCTCTACTTTTTCAGGTTTATTTTCTGATGTGATTATATCATTAATAATTAAAGACTGCTTCAATTAGCCAAAAAATAAAATTTTCATTTCTGATAATTTTGTCTTTCGAATGCATAATTTTAAAACTGACAAATTCTCTACCGTTAGTCTTAGAATACTTCCTCCTATGTTGGCGAAAGAGGAAATTATGTGTATTTTCTAGAGTCTCCCATTGACTTAATAGTTTTGTTTTATATCAATGAATATTCCAATTTCCTGATAAATAGATAGTAAGAACAGATAACTAACTCAACCAAAACATGCATGAAGCAATGTTTCAAAAAAATTCCAAATCAATTACACATTACAAAATGTTTCAAACTGAATGTTCTATAGAGATTAAAAGTATGTTATCTATATGTAATTAAGTGATAAAATAAAAAATAAAGTTTTTTTTTTTTTTTTGCATCTAAGCATCTTTCCATATCAATAAATCAGCCAATGAAGTATCTTTTGAGCCTTGACATCCCAAGATTTTAAAAATGCTTGGTTTGCAGTTGAATGTGAAAGATTTTTTTTTCTTACTTTTTTAACCAATAAGCTTTATTTATAATGGCACCTAATTTTATGAATCATGATTATCAAATTTTGTATACTTTCCCCCCGACATAAACATTTTTAACTTTGTAACAACTAATATTTAAGATTGCATTTAGGTCTCATTTTTAATTAAATTATGAGATGCCTCAGCTGAGCTACCAAACAGTTTTGTTTACTTATTTGAGCACAATTTGAAATTTTATTTATTTATTTTTTGATGTCAAAAAATTAAAACCTATCTATATATTTTTTTCTCAAATAAAATTTAAGTATTTCAATTTTGTACATTAGGAATCAAACCTGCAATTTTTTCTTAGAAAACAGATATCTTACTATTCTGCCGCCAGAAATATCTAACAAAATGAGAATGTGGTTCACTTGCATTCAAAACCATCACAATGTGATTGGATGGTTTTGAATGCAAGTGAACCACATCCATAAAAACCTTTGTGCTACAGAGGTTTGAAGTTAAAACTTTGTAACAAAATTACCTCTTAACATTTTTTTTAATTATAAATATATCAAATATTATCTGAACTAGGACTTAGTTCATTATTGCACTGAAATTTTGCATAGTTAGTACATACTATTGTGCTGCTAACTGGAAAATGACAAAAAGTCTACTTGGTTCACTTATACTCTGAGCCTTCTAATTGCTTAATACATCTAAACCTAAATGAAACATTTTTGATAAAATTTTTATTGGCATGTTTTCTAACTTTTATCTAGCAGTGTTTCCTCAAATCATTGTTACTGATCAAATGAAACATTTTCAATGACATTAGTAACTCTCACAGAGATATCACCTGCAGGCCCATATAAATGAACGAGTTCAGTGAACAGGTCAAAGTAATGAATGATCCTCTGAAGAACAAATCATTAAAAAGAATGATATTGCCCTTTAGCTCAAATGCTTTGACTGCTTAATTTTTATTGAATAATGTATTTTATGATTTCAGAAAACAGTTTCAACACTTTCATGCTGACTTGATTCATGTTGGAAAAAATTTCCGAAATTCATTTTGTTGAAACTCATTTCCATGTGCCGTTCATCCTAATTCTGTTAAGGGCTGTGAAGTAAGAAATTGCTATGAAGAACAAATTTGCAACACAAAGGAGAATCAAAATTTAAACTGATTCGAAGTAAGTTGTTTTAGTTTCTTGCAGGGTTCATTTTCGTCCTACTTTTCCTACTTTTTCCTACTAAAGTAGGAATTGTCCTACTTTCCTATTTTTTAGCAAAAAATTCCTACTTTTCCTACTTTTTAGCTTGATTTTCCTTTAGAATTTAGCTTGAATTTTCTTCAAAAGTCGAAATCGATGTGATTTCAAGAAATTTGCAGCACATGAAAATTGAAAAATTTTAAAAATGCTGTATGTATTCATCATTTATACTCTTATCTTTTAGGAAGCGCTAAGAGTCCAGATATATCTGAAAACATATTGAACGCAATAGATAGTTGTAATCTCCCCTTGGAGAATCTAATTTCTCTCAGCAGTGATAGACCGAATGTGAATCTAACGGCTTTTCGTCTAGTGAGTGAGGAAAAGAAAAATCAAAATCTCCCTGCTCTTTTGAATGTGGGTACATGCAGTTTACATGTTGTTCATCGTGGATTTGGAAGAGCTCTTTCGGAATTTGGAGATGATATTGTCGAATTAGTTGTTGATTTGCATCATTTTTTTAAACTTTCACCTGTCAGAACTCAGGAATACCAGAAACTACAAGGTGAATTTGGTGAAGATCAGTTGAAATTTTTAAAACATGTTCAATGCAGGTGGCTGACATTGACTCCAGCCATTGAACGAGTAAAGAATCAGTGGCCAGTTCTTAAAAAAAATTTTTTTGAAGAACTTCCTAAAAGGGACAATAAAATAATAGAAAATAGCAGATATCAAAGAATCGTAAGCTGTTTAAAACGTCCTCTATCTTCCCTTTCCAAAATGGACTTTATTTTATCAGTAAGTAAAATATTTGACAAGTTTCTTACTCTTTTTCAATCTGAGGAGCCGCTTATTCATATTCTGTATGAACAGTGGTGTCTTCTTCTAAAGACTGTGCTTTGCCGTTTTGTAAAGATAGAAGTATCAGAGAAAAATCTATTTATGAACTTAAGTTAATGGCGTTCCCTTGCATAAAAAGTGAACTAAATGATGATGAAATTGAAATCGGTGTACAAGCCAGAGAAAGAGTGAAAAAAATAAAATCGAGCGCAAGGAAAACACTTCTCCATGACACGAGAAGGTTTTACCATGTTCTTACGAGATATTTAATGAAGAAGTTTCCTTTAGAAAATGTTATATTGAGAGAGAGCAAATGTTTAAGCCATAAAAACGGGATTCAATCATGGACAGTCGAGTCGATAAAAAATCTAGTAAATGCTGTTACACTATCTCCCCCTTGCAAGATTGACTCAATTGTAGATGAATGGAAAATACTTCAATGTGAAGAAGTGAAAGTTGGCCAGTTTTTCTCTAAAAACGAAGAATTGGAACAGAGAATTGATCATTATTGGGCGAAGATCTTTACTTTAAAAGATAATTTTGATAACCCTAAATATCCCAAATTAGAAAGACTTGTCAAAGCTGTTCTTGTTTTACCTCATGGGAATGCAGATGTTGAACTGGGATTCTCGCAAACATCAAAGTATCTTACTTATAACAGAGTCCGTCTGTCTGAAGCATCCATAAACGGTATGCAGTCTACTAAAGATGGCCTTAAACAATATAACTATCATTGTCACAAAGTACCAATTACCAAAGACTTCATAAGAATGGGACAGGGAGCTCATAAATCATATTTGTTATGACTAGAGAAAGGAGAATTCAGGCTGAACAGAAGAAAAAAGAAGATGCCAAGGAAAAGATGAAACAAGAAAGAAAAGGAAAACGCAAAAAAGATATTGTTTGAGAAGAAATCGCTAGAAGCGAAAGAAGCAATAAAGATGGAAAAATTGTTAGATAAGCAAGAAGCAGAGACGAAGGAAGAAGTTAAAGCTTATAAATCTTTGGTTTCTGATGCTAATGAAAAAATTAAAAGTGCAATGAAAATGAAGGATCAGAAGGGATTAAGGATTGCACAAACTATGCTAGAAGCTGCATGCAAGAAATTGGAAGAAAGTGACTCAAATTTGGAGAATATAAGGGATGAGCAGAAGGAAATTCAAAAGAAAAAGACTACTATGTTGGACTATTGGTGTGCAAGTCAATCAAAGAAACTGAAAGCAAACTGATCATTTGACGATAAAATATTGATTTTTCTTAAACATACTTTTTATTGAAATTCAAAATAACGTTTCACTGTACAAAACCTTGCAGATTTGTGGATACACATGTTTTTGCTTCATAAAGGTTGCATTTTTCAATGCAATGAGCTTATAGATGAAAAGACGACGATAAAAGCTCCCTTTTTTGCATTGAAAAAGTCTGAAACACATGTATGCAGTACTCTGAAAATTTTAATGTTATGTATAAGATGTCATGTTATATTTTACTTTTCTGCATGAAAGTTATTATGTCTTATAATTTTTATTCTTCATTAGCATTTTAAAATTATTTCGTTCAATCTGTATATTAGTACTTCAAAAAGCAAATTCCGAATTTAAAATTAATAAACTTGTCAGTGGAAAGAACTACTTTAATTATTTTACACAACTAAGGCTATGCTTTAAAAAAATAGAAAGCTTTATGTACCAACAGCTGGGAATCTTACTTGCAGCTTCTAGAATCGACAGTTCGATATTGTTTCTAATTATTTTGCATGTATGACATGTGCTGGCAAGCTGAAAGTATGTAAAGATCAATTCTATTTTGATGATGTTTTTTGAATAATTTTTTTTTGATTTTGAAGTGTTCATATTTTTTCATTAAAATACTTGTCCTACTTTTTGTAAAGGTGTCCTACTTTTTTGTGAAAATGTCCTACTTTTTGACCGTTTAAATGCACAATGACCCTAGTTCTTGTATTGTATGATCTCAATCGTAATTAGCAAGTGCATTAAAAGCAAGTGCATATCAATCGATATGAATTGTTTCCTAATATTATTTTTAAATGATTTGATTTTAAAAGAAACAAATAGAAAGCCTGTTGCCTCAATGTGTAGTTTACTTTGTAGACCTTGTAGCTTAATTAAACAACAATGGTGCATTTCTGATGTCGTTGATTTGAATAGGAAATGTAAATTAGAAGAAGTATAAGGTATGATTTAATATTCATCTCTTACTCCAAAATTTCTAGTTTTTTCATTCAAAGGTGTTAAGGGAGATTTGTTTTAACTTCTGTGTAAGATATAGTACGAATAAATAATTTTTATTAGTGATCATTAGTAAAAATAATCCATGTGTGCTCTCTTAATTTGCAGCTAGAAAATGTCATAGATTCAGGGCTAGGAGAGGAAAGTTCTTTTTTTTTTTCCTGTCCTGAAATTCCTAAAATTTTGAACTTTGTCCAAAATATCCAAAAATGTTCATTATTTTCTGCCACATATTTGCATAATAAAAAGGAAGTTCCACTTTGATAAAGGAAACATTGATCTTGTACACTTATTGTTTACATCTGTATTTCTCATTAAAGCGTGAGCAACATTGTATGTAGTAAAAAACTCTTGTCTGGCATCTAAGCATGATATTAATCTGATTCTTTCTGCTATCTTTATAAATAATTTTGACTGAAAAGTGCATGTCTTCTTTCCCTCCAGGTTCCTGAAAGGCTAATATATCTTGCCCGCTCGAAACTGAATGAAACTGAATTGGAGAAATTTGGTTTCATTTTCTATCATTTCCTCTGCATGTGTTTTTCGGTTCATTCTCATCAACATACTTGCTGTTGGCTCCATCTGTTAATTGCATTGCTTCCTGTGTTATAGAAAACAAGTATATTTTATAATTTATCTTGCATTACTGTATAATTATTATTTACCTACTGAATTGTATAAAACCTGTGATATGTCAATATTCTTTCCGCTCTAACACCTCTTTGTGTTTTTAGACACATGGCCGTGTGTCAGCCATGTTCGGAAACCAGGGACAAAAATGGGCTGCACATCTGCTAATGTGTATCTTGCACAAACCATTTTGCGCTCCTTTTGCCCCTCTGTTTTTTAACAACTATTAGGTCTACATGCTTGCCAATTATCTTAATGTTGTCATGTAGAATGCCACAGACAGTGGCGTAACTACTCTTTGGTTTCAGGGAGGGTTATATTCAAAGTTGTCATCAGGATAAAAAAATGGCGGCAGCGGAGGGGGGAGGCAACCCCTTTTTTTCCACTTTTTGTATGTATGTATGTATGTGTGTCTATACAAATATAGTACGCACTTGAAAATGCGTACTTACCGGACAGCCTTTCAAAGAGTAACAACCTCTGACACTAGAATTGTGCTGTAGTCTTAAGAAATATTACTGCAGACAAATGGAAGGGGGGTCCGCGGGTTCGCCCCCGGAAATTTTCATAAATTGTACTTCTAAAAACTCCATTCTAGACTATCTTGGTGATGTTCCATGAGAGGATGTTCGATCTCTTACTCAGTCAGTAAAACACGATTGTCGGGCATTTAATAATGTCAAAGAAAATGATAGGATACAGAAATTCTTCCAAGCGATTTGTCGAAATTTAAGCTCCAAAAACGCAAATTCAGACGAATTTCGATGATAATGGGGGGTTTGTAACACTATGATATTCACAGGAGAATCGTACTTTTTCATTCTAGGATTTTTTATATTTTTTCATCTCATTTTTGCATATTTTGGACCAACGTTTGGGGGGGGGGGGTCCCCAAAACACCCCCCACAGTTACGCCACTGGCCACAGAACACCTTTAATCACAAATTTTATGAATCTAACTCTTATAGGTTTGATGTTATAAGGACCTGAAAAGTGCAAAAGGGGATTTTTTTTGAGTAGATATACACTCACTCATCAAACCGTCATGTTTACCTGTTTCCAAGTTCCTCTGACTCTTAAAATTTGACATCAAAGTAGATTTTCTTGCATACATAAAGGGGAAAATATAACAAGTCAGAAATCTGCTTAAAGAAAGCAAAACAATTGCCTTTCGCACAATTTATAAATGGTTTGCCAAACAAATCAAAACAATCTGTTAGTCAAGTTTCCAAACCAAATTAGTACTTGTATTTAAAATCAAATGTTTTATTTTTAAACTAACTATGCTTTAAGTCAAGATTAAAAAGTTTTTTTTAATGATAATTAATCCGTTAAATAATTCGGAATTCTAGAGCTAGTTTACGCCACCTTCCCGTAATTTATGAAATTAACCAAGCAGTTAAAATATTATATTTCTGCTTTGAGAAAATGTAGAAGAGTTCAGCTAGTTTGGGACATTAAAGTAAATTTAAATATATTTTTAAATAATAATAATAACAAAAACCATAAACACAAAGAAAAATTACTCTCATTCACTACACTTAAAAGCAGGTTGTAAGTTTCTACATTTATTGGTTTTTCCTGTTTCAGGCATCATCAACCCAAAATTGTAGCACCTCCTATTGTTCATTTGAATTGTGATGTTTGGATTATCGGATTTTAACTTGGCGAGTTACTTTATAATTCGTGTAGTCAACTATTTTGAACCCAGTTTAGTAACTATTGAAACTTTTCTTAAGATTGAAATTCAATATCAAAAAAAGTTAAAAAAATTGTCTTCTAAAAGAATTCAAGAACATTGGATAATCCAACAGCTATGATGAACTGCTGTGGAACTTAGTACTATTTAGCTCTGAACTGTTTTGTCGGTGAAACTGACTGCAAGAAACCCCATTTTGACCGAACTTGGCTTTTTTTTTTCACATTTATGTTTTGTGGGAAATTTAAAAGCTATGGGATCTTATTTAAAGCTATAATTAACCTTGTTTTAGTGCATGCTATTCCGTGGTTTATATTAATGTAATCTAATACTGTATAATATGACCTTTCAACACTTTTAGGTCTTTATGAAATATTTAAGTTATATTCTTTACTGTTTTTACGTTATCGGTAGCCTAAATGTTATTTTTGATTGTGTTTTGGTTAGTCAGCTGTGTACTGTTGAATGACATAGAAACAATTCTAGAAATTCAGCTGCATACTTTTAATATAGCAGCAAACATGTAAAAGTTAGGTGTCTCACATTTATTCATTTGCTGCATGATAAAGTAAAATCTTCTTATTAATTGTCTGCCCAGGTTGATAAATCTTTCTGTGTTGATGTATATTAAAACTCTTTAAATGTCAAAAATGTTATCATTTCGGAACAATATTAATTTCACTGATACTGAAAAAGGGAGCCCATCTAAGACTGAGGAACACATTGAAGAAAAAAACAATAATATGAGTAGGTGCAAAAGGCTGCTAAAACAAAGTTGCTTTAGTGCGAAAAAAATGCAACAGAAGTAAAAGTTCTGTGCCTAATTCGAACTAATATAAGAACTGTGGAAAGAATGAGAAAGCAAATAAAAGTTTGTTTACTAATAACAAGAAGAAAAAGCAATTTTATTGTAATTATTCCGCATCAAAAACATTTTTCTGATTGAACCTTTTGAAAAACCGTATTGTATTCTATTTTGTTAAAATGTATTCATATTTCATGAAATTTGATTTCATATTTTACATTTTTCTCATTCCAGGTTCCTGAAAAGCTTACATTTTGTGTTCCTACTTTCTAAATTTCCAAACTGAATGGCACATAGCAGAGAGATTTGGTTTTAATTTACGGTCATTTCCTCTGCTTGTGCTTTTCGGTTCATTTTAAACGACATAATTGATGTTGGCACTATTTGTCTTCACTGGATGTGGAATTGTGAAGAAAAGAATTTCTCAATCAAGATAAAGTTGTAAGCTGCATCTCCTAGAATTATAGCGAAGAATGAATCTTCACAACTTCAAAATCAACAAATACACAGCTAGTCGGCTGCTATATTTTGGAACTAGAGCAGTCTCTCGATTACCTGAAACCTTTTTATCTGGTATCCCTATGAATGTCAGTTTCCTTGAATTTCATTTTATGTTTTGATAAGTAAATATTTACACTTCAAGGTCACACCAGAAGCATTATCTGCGTTGTTATCACTTCTGTACTTTTTTTTTTTTTCAAACCTACCACTAAATATTTGGAACACTGAATAATTTCAGTTTTAACTGATATTATTTAAAAGTAATGTACTGTAGCTATTTTTAAATAAATTCAACTGCATTATTAAAAACAGAATAAAGTTTAGAGTATATTATTTCTTTTTGAATTTGCATTTCATTTTATGACTTGTTTGATATTTTGATATACATTTACTGTTAATTATAGTAAAAATGTAATCAAATAAGTTTTTGATGTGTAAATCCAGTATTAAAATTCGCTTCTAGGTTCTATTATACCATATCATCACTTTGGACTGGACTGGGCAGCAATTTGATTGTTAACAATGCTTGACGTTTCTGGTCTGAGTGACATATCAGTCGCATGTTGTACAAATCTTTTAAATGCTAATAATTTAAATAATGCAAAGATAATACTGTTAATTCCTTCAAAATAAACTTTTTACAGAATTTTATTATGTACATAATAATATAGTGCATTTCTGTTTCACTTACTATTAAATAAATGCAATTTTTAACTTTTTTGATGGTCCTCACTTTTGAAACCCTTCACTATAAATTTATTTTATGCAGACTGAAAAAACTCTTTTGTGTGAAACAGGGGTGATTGTGTTCCGGTATTTTACCGGATTTCCGGTATTTTCATGATCGATTCCGGTATTTTCATGGTCGAAAATGCCGGAAATAAAATATTTTTAATTATACTTTTGTCTTCCCACCTTCGGTATTTTTTTTTTATTTTTCGAATTTTCGGTGATTTTCCGATAATTACTAATAATGTTCATCGAGCAAAAATGTTAAGATGCCATTCTATTGTTTTTGACTAGAAACTATTTGAAAGTTGAAAGAAAAAAATTTTATTGTCCATGGATCGAAATGGTCGAGTTGGCAGTGTATTGCATGTTTCTGCCTTAGCCCTTGCTTAGGGGCGGTTACTCACCACTTTATATTTGAACAGGGTTCCCACGGTCCTTAAAAGTCCTTATTTTTCATTTTGAAAAATAAGGGCCCTTAAAAGTACTTATTTTTGATTCAAGGTCCTTAAAATTATTTTTAAGTCCTTATTTTTCACTACTGCTAGTAATTTAATGATTTGAAATTGCAAGCAAGAATGAAAAAAAATATTCTTTCAACTTTTCTTTTTTACTGCTTTGGGATCCTGTGTTGATATCTAAACATTCTCAGTGTGAGCAAAGAAAATAAGCGTATATGTGTTAGGGAAGGGAGAGGGGGTAGTTGTCTAGAAAATTTCCACTCACCATTTGGAGTTTGCAAAAAATATATGTAAACATGAACTAATAGATGCTTTAATAAGAAAAAAAAAACCTTTTAGCTCTACAAATTCCTTGTCCTCTTGTATTTTTTCGTCTGTAATCCATATCGCAATGATTTATTTTAAAACGGTGGTGCTCAACCTAAGTCCAGTGGTGCAAGTGCTGCGCCAAATAAAGAATCTTGCGCCATCCTGCTCCCAAACGCACTTTTTGATCGAAATTGCGCATGACCGCGCCAGAACGGCCGTTTTTCTAGCGAATATCGCGAAAAAGTGGCATAACTTCTGCTTTTGTTAACTGTACGTTATGACGGTTGCTATGGCGAAATTCTGAACACGTGCGTCGCGAAAAATATTCTCCTTATCTGAAATTTCAATCCTTTTGCATCTTTCAAAAATTTTGATATTTTTCACAATCCAAAATTATTTTGACATATGCTACCTCAGCTTAACTTATTTTCTGTTTTATTTTGAGAAAAAAGTAACTTATTTTTAGAAGCATGTCAACATCTAGCATTTACGTCGCGGACGAAGCTTTCTATGTTGAAGATTTCAATCCAAATGCATCTTGCAAGCATTTTAATATTTTTGACAATTAACCGTTATTTTGACAATAGATACCTTCCAGTAGCTTATTTTAGCTTATATTTTGACAACAAATATTTTTTTTCTATTGATATACAAATTTAGTTTTGCAAGCTTGATTTTAATAAGCATTGGGTTATCCATTGCTTCATTTTTTGGAAAGCAATTAAAACAATCAAGCACATAATCTTTAATTATGGCTTTGTTCTGAAAGGCAGTATTTGAAAAGTTGAATTTGTAAAATAATAATTTTAAAAGCTTAAAATAGAATTTTCCATGCTACTAGCAGCAGTGCTCCCATTAGGTCATTAAAGGAAAGATAAAATTTTGATGCGTTGTACAAAATTCAGAGGTACTTTATGGCAGCACATAATTATCTCATTCTACTGTTTAGAAGTTCTAACGTCTTTAAGTTTTGTAACCAGCACAGATTTAGGGCATTAAAAGCACAGAGACAAACAAAGATTAAATGTGAAGCACTATACGATAGTTACACAAGAAGCTTAATACAATCAAGAGTCATCAGATTCTTTATTAAATTTAGCAAACCAACGACTCAAGTCAGCTGTTAAGAAAAATGTCTTCCGAATGAAATCGAGTTGAAAAATGGATATTAGAAGATGCAGAGAAGTTATGAGAAAGAACAGTAGAACAAAAAGAAACTAAGTTAAACTTTTAAATTAAGGTTTTTCAATTTTTAGCCCACAAAATCTAATTTTGCACGATAAAACATAAAAAAACTTTAGTTTACTTTTCAAACACAAAGGTAGTTCCTCAATTTTAATTTAAAGCACATTGTTGACAAAAGAAAATCCAAATGTTATTGATAATTATGCAACTAAAAAACCAAAAAAATGTCTAAATTTTTCATATTGTCGTGGAAGCTTTAAACCAAACGTTTGTATTTCATTCATGTATTTTAACACCACGAATGCACACCTAGGTTATTCATGGATAAGATTTTTTCTAAAAAATGAAAAAGGATTGGTAGTATAAATGTAATTCTAAAGAAGTGGATGAGTTTATCGTTTCAATTTGACTTTAAATGAATGTTCCAATTCATATATCCTTGTCTCTGAAATTTGAGTTAAGTACGGTGAATTATTTTGCTGTTCACCTATTGAAACCACATCTAGTATTTTTAAACTATAACTAAAATTTAATAATAGATAATCAGTGCTTAGTTAAAATGCAAATATACTTCTGTACCTTAATGCAAAAACAACCAATGTCAAAATTCGTCGAATTGAGATATTCAGGTTCGAAAATTTGAGTCTCCATAGGAATGTGTTAGATTTGGTGTCTTAGTTTCGCTCGACTGCTAAAGCGGTTTGTTTTAAAACATTGGTTGTTGTTGCATATGACAGAGGAAACCTTTCTGTCCCCATTATGATAAAAAACTAAAAACATCAAATTTTTGACATTGGTTGCCCTTGCATTAAGGTACAGATTTAAATTACTATAAATGTATGTGTCACATAGTATCTTATTGGAGCCTGCTCCTAAACACAATTCTGCCGCTCCCAAATGGCATTTTCCCTGCTCCCGAAGATGCTCCCAAACCAAATTTGGTCACTTGCATCCCTATAAGTCTAAAGAAGCATAGTCATTTGTAGGTTTGACAAATCCTTTTCAACTATTTCCTTCAGAACAAAATGTTTTTGGAAGCAAATACTAACATGTAAATACTGAATTTTTTGAAGAATTATTTGTCTGGCGAAAAGAAATTAAAAAATTGCAGGAGCTTAAGTATTTTGATCTCTAATCATATTGAAAGTGTTTCTAGATATCTCGTAAAACATGGAAAAAGAAAGAAAATTACTTACTAAAACCTGTTTTTTTACTACTTAATTCTTATTTTAAGTAATAATTTTTTTGCAACTATTTCTTAGAAACCAGTTTCTCAATATTAGGATAATGACGTAAGCAGCTACATGGGTCAGCTTTGCAAGCTGTAGGCACCACTTTAAAACCATGTTTTTCAACCCATGCTGCAGGCATACATTTTGCCTCATTTGAACGCATTATTCATCCTGTCAATCAATGCAATTAAATAAAAATATTTTGTAATCTTGCACATTTGCTACTTAATTGCTTCCACTTGAAAATTTTAATCCATTTGCATCTGCATTGATTCAAGTAAAAATTATGGTTGATTTTCACTAATGGTTATCATAATTGAATTTTCCAGCTCATATTTGCAAAGCATTTCTCAGATAAATGAAATTTTCTCTTCACAAAGCACTAATTTAGACAATTCTTGATCCCACTGCAAACATTGCATCCAGTGAGTCATGGAAAATCGTGGATTTGAAATTCCAATGGTATCAGATACCTTGCATTTTGTACAAGTTTGGTTTGAAGTGTTGCATAAATCTCTTACATTTATCCAAATTGTCTACATGCAATTCTTTTTAATAAAAGTGAAGAATTTTTCCGCTTAGACTATTTTGGAAATTCTGAAATATCTGTCCTGAATTTTAGCCCTGTGTATATAGTTAGGTTATAGTAAAAGTGATTGATTCACTTTTACAAAATTAAGTTTTTATCATAATTTTACCAAAATCTGAACTATACTGAAGTAAATAGAAGTAGCATCAAATTAGAATTCCTTGCCTTTTATTGAAATCCGTTTTAGCATTTTTGTTTCATTGAGAAAGATAGTAAATTGACCCTTTTTTCCCTCATTTTAACTTGATGTATTTGTATACAACATATTTTATACTTTTTTCTGCAAAACGCAGCCTCAAAGATTCTAGTGCATCTTGTACTCAAAGCTAGTACTTTTCTGTCCAGTGTTTGATGTAAAATTGCTGCTAGCCTTGAAATTGTCACGAAGAAAGAGTTCAGATCACAATTTTTTTATTTTGAAAATTTTTCTTAGTCTTGGGTTTGAAATGTAATGATAAATGCTTAAAAACATTTTTTTTTTTGAAAAAAAAATGCTTGAAAATAAAGGTGTGTTTGTACAACCTATAAAATTCATGCATATTTGTTGACTAATTAATACTTTCAAGGTCCTTAATTTTTTTTGAAAAAGGTCCTTAGAAAGTCCTTATTTTTTGTTTTGAAAAAGAAGTGGGAACCCTGTTGAAACTATTCGAATAATGAAATGTGTCTTGTTTGTTTATGAAAGACAATTTATTATCAAATATGTATAATTATAAAAGTAGGAGCTTTGATTTTTTGAAAAAAGCACCCCCCCCCCCCACACACACTTCTCTTTAAAACTTTCATGTATTTTTTCATGAACTCACAATCACCCCTGGTGAAAGTATATACTACTTTCACACCAAGCTACCAAGTAGTTGTAAAAATTAAATATTTATAACTATAAGATTCTTATAGGTATAAGATATATTCATATAGGTATAAGATATAGGTAAGATATATTTCTTAAAGAAATAGGAATAACCTAAAAAAAAAAGCTTTCAAGTATATGATACATTGACTTACTAATTTTTGTGTGTGTAACATCTCTTCAATAAGATTAATATTAAGGCAAAACTATTTTCAAGAATTTTTTTTTATTATTAATTTCTATTCTTTTCAAGTTTTTGGTGTTAAAACTTGCTACCTGAGTAGGGGGAGAAAGGATAGCTATTCGCTTGGATCGACTATATCCAATAACAATCAACAAGAGAAGTGTACAACCTGATCTTGTACGAGTGCTTTTAACTTTCCATGTCTAATTGTTTCTGTATTATGCGAGGAATATACATACTCATACACAGACATAGAGATTTCCGTGTAAAAAATGGATGCAATTACAGTCAAAATGCATTTTTTAATTGCCTTTGCTGTTGCATTCTACCTTGTGTTTAGACAGCATGAAAAAAAGAAATATTACGAAAATTTGTTCAGAAGTCCGGAAATTTAAGTTTAATTGTACATGAAGATAAAGCACATACATCCATTTCACACTACTAAAAGCCAAGGTTGATAATCCTTATATCATCCAAACAGTGTAAAATTTTAATCGCTAAGAAGTTTCTGGAAAATTCAAAGTGTTGTAAGCCCCATTTGGGTCAGCTTCTTAAAATTACTACAAATGCAAAATTTTATCACAAAATTGTGAGAAAACAGACATTGATAAGAAACATTATTTAGCAACAGGACCCCCTTACTGACTTTTGAGAACACTGGTCCCAAACTTTATTTGGTGTCTCCCTCTTCACCGCATGTGCAATGTAGTGCAATAAATATTTTTATCCTTACGCGTTATCGTAACCCGAGCCAATTTCGCGATGTCTAAGAAACACTTAACCTTATTTTGAGATTTTTTTTTGAAATTAGAAGTATGCATCTAGGATGAACGATTGCGAAAATAGAGGTCTCGCAGGTCCAGCTCCGCTAAATTACACTAGACAAACTAACTGTCAGTGGAACAACTGGAATATTATTACGCCCTAATACATTATATAAGCCCTAGGACAACTGGAGTTTTGGAATCCCCTTCCGTTTGTCAAAATGAGAGAAGGTTTCTGTTTTTTATCTTTCTTCAATAATGTTACGTTCGAGAGGCTTCTCCCCGGAAATTTTCCGAAATTGGAGTCCAAAACACAATTGTGGGAAATCTTGGACATATTGAGAGCGAAGGATAACGGAGATTGTTATTCTGCATAGAATTTTATCGACACTAAAGTCTTCAGTACACATTGTAAGCTATCTTATGTGGCGTTAAAAAGGTTGGAGTTTGGGAACTTTCGCCCAAGAGTTTTTCCGTTATTAGTTGCAAAAACGAAACTTGACGATTTTTAATGAGTTTTGCATTGCTCAGGCCAGAGATACCCTTCTCTGGAATGTTCCTAAAAGTGAGGTACTAAAAACGAAATTTAAAACGACCTTCAATGATGCAGGGGATGAGTTGTTGCAAGTTTTCCTTTGGAATTTTTTTTGTAACTAGGGTCTTTTTAGTCTTAAAAATTTAAAATCGATTCATTAATGAAGATTGGACGTCCTCCTCCGAAAATGCTAAAAAATAAGTTTTGAAAAAAAAAAAAAAAAACTACTTTCTTTAACAATATTGAGAAAGGGTGGAATCGGGGTTATATCCGCGAAAACTTTCCGAAATTGAAATCCTAAATATGCTTTCGTAAGCCATCTTTGATGATGTTAGTGGAAGGAATAGTCGTGTTTGAGAATTTTCTCTGAGGAAATTTTCAAAACTGAGTACTCAAAATACGGGATTTTTGACTATCTTCAAAGATGCGGGGGTGAAGCGTTCGGGCTTCTTCCCTAAAGATTACAGTTTTTAAAATTGAAGTCGTGGAAACGAAATTTTAAAGGATTCTTTAAAAATGCTAGGAGGTAAACTTTCGAGGAAACCTGTCCTACATTTTTTTCGAAATTTAAATCCTTAAACAAAATTTTAGACTATCTTAAATGACAAAAAATTTATTTTGAGTATGGTATTGGGCGCAGTTAAAAAAAAAAAATAGTGGTGCCTGAAAGGAAAGGGAAAAGGTAGAGAGAAGAGATTTAATGATGTTGGGTTGGGGAATTACCCAACAGCTGTTAAAAACTCAATTATAAGCCATCTCTGTTGACGCATGGGGAACGGTCTGAAACTAGGTTCAGGTTCTCTCCCAAGACAATGTCTGGCTGGATATTAAAGCGTTTGAAATTAAAGTTCTGAAAGAACACAATTTGAAACAAACCTTCGATCTGTGACGGACTTTTACTATATCGCGTCGCAGCCCGGGCTCCTGGGGTAGACCCTGTGTGTGACACACACTGACACAGCTTAGGGCGAGATTTTAGGAGCGGCAAAATTTGTGACATATAAATTGATGTATTGTATATGTATATATATATAAAGATAGGATAAGGTAGAGGTCGAGTCGGGGCTCGCTCCCGGAATGGTAAATTATAGTGTAGAGCGCACAGATGCGAATAAAAAAAAAGACGGAAGACAGAAACCCCCATTGATGGGACCAAAGATATCCTAAAATTGAGGTTTCAGGGTTTTATTTTTCTAAAATTTCCGGGGCAAGCCCTTTAAGATTATGTTCCTCTCTGATTCGGGTTATCCGGCTTTGTACAGTGGAAGAGATACTTTTGTCTTGACTAACAATTTAACATTTTAATTTCCGTACTTCTTAACGAATTTTTATATCATTCCTTTTTTTCATATTGTCAAAACACAAGGTTGAATACAAACTTAAATCCATTAAAAAATGCATTTTGACTGTCCTTACATCCATTTTTATATAGTTTTGTTGTCCCATCTGTACTGTCTGTTTGCGTATTGTGCGCCTGGCAGCCACGAACGCTTCCATTTGAAAAAGGGGAGATAGGTTTAGGATGCGCACTTCCCGATGCCTTCAGCTTTTGTTCGCTTGCTAATTCCTCGTTGCATTTCCCCCCTATTTCGAGAAAGTCAAAGAGACTTGGCGCGTGCGCAGATGCGGCGGAGGTCGCACGAAACATTTTTAGACAGTATGTCTATGTGTGAGGATGTAAAGTATACCTCGCTTAACTCAAAAACAATTAGTCATGAAAATTTTGAATACGACGCAGGCGCGGATCCAGAAAGGGGGGGGGGGGCCTTACCCCGCCCCAGTTAACTGACCAAATAAGCAAAAAATTGCATTTTTGGGACTTATATTGCGAAAAAAGTGCCAAAAAACCCCCATTTGTGCACAAAAATTGCACTTTGATCCCCTCCTTAACCAGAAGCTGGATCCACCGTTGGTACGACGCCTTTCCATTCATATTCACTTATATTTTCTTTTCAAGCTATTTGGTAAATTTGCTGAGTACCAACTACTCAAATACATCACAATTTATTATCATATTAACAAGAACCCAGTAAGTAGAAGATGAAAATGTAAATCAAAGAATTGTTCTTACAAAACTAAATTATTTACTTTAAGATTATCTCTATTACTATTATAAATAGTAATTTATAGAATTAAAGATATTTACTTATTGTAATAAAATGAACTGGAGTTGACAGGCGCTATGCATTCGAGTTTGACAGCAGTAATTCAAATTCGATATTTTTAAAGCTTTTTTTTTTTTCAAAAAACAGGTACAAAGTGAATTGTTATTTCTTGTATGTTAAAAAAAATATGTAAATGAAACGCCTTACTTTCGTTGATTTATGAAGTATTTAGGAAAGAACAAAAAATCACCTTTAAGAAATATTATTTCTACTAAATTATGATGTTAAAAAAAATTTTCTTTTCCAGTTTTAATGCAACAGTGCCATTGTGGTTCAAAATCCTACACTGAGTTCAGATTATATATTTTTGGAAATTTGATTAACCGGTGAAAAAAAAGGCAATTGAAAGTGGCAAAACATAAAGTAGGATCGAATCTGTGATCTTCGAGTTTCTAGCGCAACGCTTAATCTAACCTCGATACTGCATATTAGTTTTTGGATTCTATTTATTGAAATAATGTGAAAAATAAAAAAAAACCAGAAAAAATGGTATTTTGACACAATAAAATAATTTCGATTTTTCATCACTAGCCGTTATGATACGCTTTAAAATCAGTGTTAAATCATGGGATTTGATAAAGAAATTAAGTGTTTTTGTGTGGTAAGAGAAAAACAAGAAATATAAATAAATATTTAATTGATACATAATCTAATGCTTCAATCTTCTCTTGTCTTCAGTTTATTCTAGAAATTTATAATATGTTTTAATAGAACAACTCTCCCAGTTAAAATCAATTGTAAGCAGTTTCTGCCTACAGAAAGCTAACATTTCTAAGCTTTTATATAAGTGAAACTCTGAAGTGTAAAATATAATATCATGTTTGGAATGCATAATATTTAGTTGAAATTGCAACAAAGGGTAGCTACTTTGAGGAAGTGCAGCAATATTAGTGTTTGTGCGTGTGTGGTCAGTATGTATACAAAAGAGTTTTTTCAGTCTGCATAAAACATAAATAAAGTGAGGATCATCAAAAAAGTTGAAAATAGCATTTATTTAATGGAAAGTGAAACAGAAATGCACTACATTATTATGTACACAATAAAATTCTGTAACAAGTTTATTTTGAAGGAATTAACAGTTATCTTTGTATTATTTAAATAATTAGCATTTAAAAGATTTGTACAACATGCGACTGATTTGTCACTCAGACCAGAAACTTTAAACATTATTAACAGTCAAATTGCTGCTCAGTCCAGTCCAAAGTGATGATATGGTATAATAGAACAATCACCCCTGTTTCACACAACAGAGTTTTTTCAGTCTGCATAAAATAAATTTATAGTGAAGGGTTTCAAAAGTGAGGACCATCAAAAAAGTTAAAAATTGCATTTATTTAATAGTAAGTGAAACAGAAATGCACTATATTATTATGTACATAATAAAATTCTGTAAAAAGTTTATTTTGAAGGAATTAACAGTATTATCTTTGCATTATTTAAATTATTAGCATTTAAAAGATTTGTACAACATGCGACTGATATGTCACTCAGACCAGAAACGTCAAGCATTGTTAACAATCAAATTGCTGCCCAGTCCAGTCCAAAGTGATGATATGGTATAATAGAACCTAGAAGCGAATTTTAATACTGGATTTACACATCAAAAACTTATTTGATTACATTTTTACTATAATTAACAGTAAATGTATATCAAAATATCAAGCAAGTCATAAAATGAAATGCAAATTCAAAAAGAAATAATATACTCTAAACTTTATTCTGTTTTTAATAATGCAGTTGACTCTCTCTCATTCAATTTTACAGTTGAATTTATTTAAAAATAGCTACAGTACATTACTTTTAAATAATATCAGTTAAAACTGAAATTATTCAGTGTTCCAAATATTTAGTGGTAGGTTTGAAAAAAAAAAAAAGTACAGAAGTGATAACAACGCAGATAATGCTTCTGGCGTGACCTTGAAGTGTAAATATTTACTTATCAAAACATAAAATGAAATTCAAGGAAACTGACATTCATAGGGATACCATATAAAAAGGTTTCAGATAATCGAGAGACTGCTCTAGTTCCAAAATATAGCAGCCGACTAGCTGTGTATTTGTTGATTTTGAAGTTGTGAAGATTCATTCTTCGCTATAATTCTAGGAGATGCAGCTTACAACTTTATCTTGATTGAGAAATTCTTTTCTTCACAATTCCACATCCAGTGAAGACAAATAGTGCCACATCAATTATGTCGTTTAAAATGAACCGAAAAGCACAAGCAGAGGAAATGACTGTAAATTAAAACCAAATCTCTCTGCTATGTGCCATTCAGTTTGGAAATTTAGAAAGTAGGAACACGAAATGTAAGCTTTTCAGGAACCTGGAATGAGAAAAATGTAAAATATGAAATCAAATTTCATGAAATATGAATACATTTTAACAAAATAGAATACAATACGGTTTTTCAAAAGTTCAATCAGAAAAATGTTTTTGACGCAGAATAATGACAGTAAAATTGCTTTTTCTTCTTGTTATTAGTAAACAAACTTTTATTTGCTTTCTCATTCTTTCCACAGTTCTTATAATACATTAGTTCAAATTAGGTACAGAACTTTTACTTCTGTTGCATTTTTTTCGCACTAAAGCAACTTTATTTTAGCCTTCTGCACCAACTCATATTGTTGCTTTTTTCTTCAATGTGTTCCTCAGTCTTAGATAGGCTCCCTTTTTCAGTATCAGTGAAATTAATATTGTTCCGAAATGATAACATTTTTAATATTTAAAGAGTTTTAATATACATCAACATAGAAAATTATCAACCTGTGCAGACAATTCATGAGAAGATTTTACTTTATCATGTAGCAAATGAATAATTATGAGACACCTCTAACTTTTAAATGTTTGCTGCTATATTAAAAGTATGCAGCTGAATTTCTAGAATTATTTCTATGTCATTCAACAGTATACAGCTGACTAACCAAAACACATTTAAAAAATAACATTTAGGCTACTGATAACTTAAAAACAGTAAAGAATATAACTTAAATATTTTATAAAGACCAACACCTACAGGTGCTGAAAGGTCATATTATACAGTATTAGATTATATTAATATGAACCACGGAATAGCATGCACTAAAATAAGACTATCTAGCTTTAAATAAGACCCCGTAGCTCCTAAGATACAAAAAGAGGTATTAGAACTGAAAGAATATTGACATATCACACGTATTGTACAATTTGATTTTTTAACAAAATTATTAGTTTTGCATATTACTCTTTCTTGAAACACATGGTGTTGTCAATTGTAAATAAAAGCAGTACTGCAGCAAAAACTAGAATAAAAGCAAATAATTATGCAATAATAAAAGACAAATTATAAAATATACTTGTTTTTCATAAGGCAGGATACAATGCAGTTAACAGATGGTGCCAACAGGAAATATGTTGATGAGAATGAAAAAAAAAAACACAAGTGGAGAAATGATAGCAAATGAAACCTAATCGCTCCCCTTTAGTGTCATTCAGTTTTCATGCAGGCACGACATAGTAGCTTTTCGGGAACCTGGAGTGAAATAAGATATTTCCCATTCAAAGTTATTTATAAAACGTTAATAAATTAATAACAAACAGTTACTACACTTTCTCAATCAAGACTTTCAATAACCGTTTACTTTTGCTACACAGCAATTTTCTGCAATCTGCACCAAACGACTAATGTCACTGCAAATTTCCCATCTGTTAATGTTCCTAGATAGTTAAGATTAGCTCATCATGGAGCTCTCCTTTCCTTCATTTGAAATTAATATTGTTTGGAAACACAGTTTATAAAATAGACCAACTGGATTTAGAATGGAAAAAATATTAACATGGCAAAAGAATTATGCAACTCAATAGATGAAATTATAAATCCCATTTATCAATCCATGTTCTTAAATTACAGCAGTTGACGACTCTGAACAAAAGCAACACAGTAACAAAAAGTGGAATAGATGCAAATAATAATGCAAATATAAAATATAATAAATTATAAATTGGGTAAAATGTAAAATATACTGTTTTTTCATAATGCAGGATAAAATACAGTTAACAGATGGTAGCAACAGGAAATGTTGATGAGAATGAACCGAAAAACACAAGTGGAGGAAATGATAGCAAATGAAATCAAATCGCTCCACTACAGTGTCATTCAGTTTTCAAGCAGGCATGATATATTAAACTTTCAGGAGCCTGGAGTGAAAAAAGACATGCACCATTAAGTCAAACTTATAATTAATTAATAACAAATAGTTTATAAACTTTTTTTTCTGAGAGGGTTTTCTTTAACTTTAATTTAAATAACCCTTTTCTTTTGCTAAACCAATTTTCAGCAATCTGCACCATACTAATATCACTGCAAATTTCCCGTCTGGTACCATTCCTAGGCAGGTAAAATTATCTCATCATGGAGTTCTTCTCTCCTATATCTGAAATTAATTGTTTAGAAAAAACATTAACATTGCAAAGGTGTTATGCAGTTCAATAGATGAAATAATAGGGTACTATTAATTAGGTTTAGCATTTGATAAACATAAAGGGAAACAACACAGCAACAGAATAGAAGCATAATTTTGGAAGAACACACGATAAATTTTATTTTTTACAAAAAGAGAAGGTTTTGAACTTTACAATGGAAAGAATATGAACATAACAAAGGAATTTTCGCAATTCAATAAATATAAATCTGTTGAGCAAGGTTTGCACTTCATAATTTATGATATTTCCTAGCTGTAAATTAAGATAGCATGCATGCATTAAAACAAGGATAAAATGGATCAGTAATTATGCTCATACTATACGATACCCCCCCCCCCCACACACACAGACACCTTCAAGTAAAAAAAAAATCAGAATTTTTGGTATAAGCGATGAAACTAATACACACACGTTTTACTTCTTGCAAATCATCCCCTATTCAAATTAATGATATCCTAAATGTACCATCAGTTATGTAATTACGATGCAACTTCAATACAGAACAAAGACAAAGGGGCCCCCCAAAATGCATTTCGACGTGCCCCCAAACTAATAATTCCAATGCTGACAAAGAAATAAATCACATTGAGGCGATAGGGTTTCCGATATTTCATAATTGAAACAAATTTTTCACAATAATTCAATTATTACACAATAATATCGAGAATTCACAGCAACGGTTCGCATTAAAATTCAGTTATTACTGCTTTTAACTTTTAGCAGATGTTACTTCAGATTATAATTTATAGGAATAACTAAAATTACTTACTTCGAATCCCTTTTTATTCTGATTCTTCCAAAATGGCAAATTTGTTCTTTATCGAAGGCACATGGAAATGAAGAGTTTCCTTAAAATGAACTTCGGAACTTAAATTCAGATCCCACATGAATCAAATCAGCAGAGAAAGAGTTCAAACTGTTTTCTGAAAGCACAAAAGACATAATTTAATAAAAATTAAGCAATGAAAGTTTCAACAAAAGAACGTACCTTGACTGCTTCACACGCTACTCGCCGAGAAGCTAATCATTCTGGAATGCGCGGCAAAAGGGAGGGGGATAGAAAAATAAGGGGGGATGGCATCAGCCGGCATCCTAGTCAGTTCAATGTTTTGGTCTACGATGCCGGCTGCACGGCAGCGTAGTCACTTCGAAAATAAGCAGAAGAAAGTAAATAAACCGAGAAAACTCGGTGCAAAAGTATATAAATGGATTCCTTATCTATGATAAAGTCAGAAAATAATTACACATACGTTTCATTTGAAGAATCTGTTGAAAACAAAGGATTTCTCCATGCTGTTCATTGTTGTATCTATTCTTTAACGAAATCAGAATCTGTTGGGAATAACGTGTCCCGAGCTTTAGTACCAGTATGTTCATTTCAAACTATATTTGCTTTCCTTTTGTTTTAAAAAAGAAAGTCAAATAGTTTTATTAAAAAAATAAATAAATGATAGTTAATCTTTGTAAATTTTTAACGTAAAACAATAGGTAAAATGACGCTTAACCATAATTTGGAAATATTTTTAGAAAAACCAATCAAAATTAAGAACAGAACATTAGTACCTCTACACTAATATGTGATTATCAATGCAATGTATGCGAATGCTATTGACGAACCTGGATCCATTAAAATGCATATTTCCAACTGAATTGTAGTTACGTTAATTCTACCTAAAGATTCTCCAACTTCAAAACTTATCCTTGAAAGTAGTGTTGATGTTGTTCAAAGAATAAATTATTTTTTCACTTTCTGGAGCAATTTCTAATTGAAGTCGGTCTTTTTTTTTTTTCAAAAATATTTTTCTGTAAGTAAACTTACTCATGTACTCAACATTGTCTTCAATGTTTCAATCAATTCATAAAATATTTAATTTTCTACAGGAACACTTGAGTGTGATTTTAATAATGTCATTGGATTTTAATAATGTCATTATTTTGGAAAAAAAAATGCTTTTAAATTAGTGAAGATATAGTCAAGAATAAGAGATAATGGGCGATTCCACGGTTACATTTGTTCAAATACTTTTTTGTTTTTAATGTCCTTTTTTACTAGTGCAGCATTGAAGAATCAAGTATTGGTTAATATTATATTTTTATACATCCTTTTATAAACTAATATCATGCACAATTTTATTGTTCCTAGTTTTTTATAATTTATTATACATTTTACAAAACTTTTAATGTGTGTGACTACTGAAAACTGCAATTTGTTATCAAGTTATTTTTTTCCTGTGAATTGTGATGTAAACTACATTTCTTTTTTTTTGGAATAATTACAATATAGTGTAAAGATTTGTGTTGCATTTTTATCTATCTTTAAATTGGTTTGATTTTGGGAAAAAATGCACAAAAGCAGTTGTAACATATCTGACATCTATGTAACGTGTGTGACTGGCTCTGAAATTTCGGGTTACTTATCTTATTTTACTTAGTTAGGTTAAACTATTGAACTTGTGTGAAATATTTTCAAGCAGTACTTTTAAGGGATGCACCAATAAGCAAATTGGTCAATTACCGAAAAATCGGTTGTTCAATAATCAGCCAACTAATTGATTTGGCCAATTAATGATAATTTTTAAAATTATCAATTTCTCCATCACTTCTTTTCTTTTACAATATCGATTTTAGAAATACTAGTGATTAATTTATTACTGAGATACTACTTTTTCCCCATTTTCCTAATTTTTCCAAAATAATTTCAAAATTTGATCCAATTTTTTTCAGCTAATTTTCATATTATTGTTAATAGAATTAACAAAAATTTATAGTAGTGCTTGTTAAAAGATATTCACTGTTACTAAGTTAAATCATCGTAGTTCCTTATTGAAGGTATGCTTAGAAAAATAATGTCAAATAAATATTTTTTCGTTGATTAATCGGCAAAGGAGCCGATTATAGCTGATTAATCGGTGCATCCGTAGTACTTTTCTTATATATTTTTGAGCAAATAAACACTAATTCATGTAATTACATTTAAATAATATTATAAGGCAGTAGCGTACATAGACAAAGGTGCGCCCCCCAGCAAGATTTGTAAGTGCGCCCCCCACCCCCTCTTAAAATGTAAAAAATATTTTCCCCGTGTAACCTTTAGTGCTATTTTTCTGGATCGGGCGCCCTCAAACCTCTTGCGCCCCCCCGCGCCGCGGGGGTTGCGGGGGCGCTATGTACGCCACTGTTATAAGGAATATGCACACTTATTTTGAAGCTTTTTATCAAAAAGTTCCAAAATGCGGACAGTACATTTGGAAAACAAATAATGAAAAAAAATTAAGAGCTTGAAAACTCTTTGTGCAGCTCTATACAAAAAGAGAAACTTAAGAAAAAGAAAAGAGAAATGAAAATGCCTCTAGTTTTTATCATCAACATTGTCCACAAATGCGAACTGCCCTTTGAGACCCTGTTACTTCTAGAGCACCGATTTTCTTAACAACTTAGTTAAACTTGTAGTGTAGAATGTCAGGATGAGTTGACCATTTACAGTATCTTCCTGATTTAACCATTAGACTGACTTCTATATGATATTTTGTAATAGATAAAACTTCTGGAAATGTTTGACGTCATAAGGCACAACACCAATTTCCAGGTACTAGGTAAAACTTTACATTCGTGAAATCAAACAGGCAATAATTTTTAATAACAATATCTGGCTGCTTATTTTCTTGTGTATATGCCATAAATGATTTCCATTTTGTATGTGGTTCACTAGTCAGTCCTACATGCATTCTTTGCATGCCATCAATTTTTTGGCCCAACACTCCATGCATTTTAAACTGAATTTTCTTCGTTTATCTCATCTTCACTAATGTGAATACTCTGCTAAGAAGTAAAATTTGAGAAAAAAAATAATTAAAAAATACAAGAATTAAAACTTGAAGGATGGGTTGCACTGCCAAATGTAGAAAACAATGGAAATTTAAAAAAAAATAATTATTTTGTAGTAAATAAAAAAATTCTATGCATCATGTAAATAAAATCACACTCGTTACGTAACATGTGTCACGTGCATATTTGGATCTGGGAAGAGCTAACAAATTAGAATTTCTGCTTAAAACTTCTTCTACATGTTCCATATCACTAGCCAATGATATATGAAATATATATATATGAAATATAATTATTTCTGATAAATTTTAACTGTTTAGGAGATTAAAAGTACCTTTTAAGTGTAAGGTGTGTGTCATTTTTTACACATATGTATTTCATACCACTATTAAATTATATAATAGCATTATAAGGGGAAGATTAACAAAAGTTAGAACAATAGTTTTATTTATTTTATTTTCCAAATAATTAAGAAGAGAGGAAGATGAAAACTGGACTGCAAATTGGCTTTTCTAAACCATGAACCCCAATTTCCTTATTTATAAAGCATATAAAAAAAATTAATTCTTATTTTTTGTGTTTTTTTTAATAAAATACGAGCTAATAAATAATAAACAAATGAAGAAAAATTGAATATTTGAAAAAAAAATTTTCGCTAAAAAGGACCACTTTCCGTAGAATGCAATATAAACATGCAATACAACCACCATGGCATAGCTAGGCACCATGGCATGAAATAGGAATAATTCCTATTCCATGCTGATGAGTGCATAATAAGCACAAAACTTCAGTCCATGGATGGAATACACGAGCTGGTGGTGCACTGCATGTTTCTGCCTTAGCCCCGGCTTAGGGAGCTTACTGCTTTATAAGAGATAATATTTTTTCCACATGGATTATGTTTCGATATTTGCTAAGAAAGTCTTCCCAAGAAAAATTGTTTTAAAAAATGTATGTTTTTAATTCAAAAATGTAATTTTTATGAAATGATGAATATTTATTTAACCTTTAGGAACCAGGCAGTACACATGTTGTACCATAAGTCCTTTTTCTTTAGAGGACTGGGTTAAAATTTTCACTCGAAACCTTTGGAGCCGGGGTTTTTTTCAAAGTTTCATACGTCTGGTACGACAGTTTACATCCTCTCTTTTCAATGGAAAAGAAATCTGAGGTTCAACTGTCGTACTACCTGGGTCGAAAGAAAAATTTCCAAAAAACAGCACGGATCCAAAAGGTTAAATTCCAAAAAAAAAATAATAATAATAACTGATTGAGATTATACAAGTTGCTCTGTATTTTATGAATTTTTTATTTCATTTGACAGTTAATTTTCAGAAATTATTTTTTTTTTAAGAAAAATGTCTACACTATTATTTAGCCTTATTGAACTTTTGGATCTGTATCTAAAATAATGTAATTTAAAATAAGCGAATTAAGCATAGTGAACTAAATATATGAAGCTTCTAATTGTCAAATTGTTTTTGTTCAAGATGATTCTACGGTCGGATGGTCGTTTTGGATTTCCTGGTGGAAAGGTTGACGAAGGAGAGGATGTATTAACTGCACTGAATCGAGAACTAGTAGAAGAAATAAATTTGAATAGTAAATACTTTTTCACTCAAGCAAATTATCTTTTCACGCATCGAGTGGTTGGAAAAAGTATGTACCTTCATTTCTATGCAAAAGAAGTTTTGCCAGAAGATTTGTTAAGGATAGAAAAAGATATTTTGAGTGGACTAGAATATGGACAAGAAGTAAGTCTAGTTTCTGCTCATACTTGTATTGTCGCCTCAGAGCAACAGTAAGACATCAAATCCTGATCCTATTGTTGCATTGAGACAACAATATATAATAGTCAACTCTCAATAACTTGAAGCCCCAAGAGCCTAAAACAGTGGTTTTCAACTTGGGGACGATCTCCCTCAAAGAGCTGATTTGGGTCCTCACCTGAAGGGAGTGATAAATTCATGATGGGGGATAGGGGGCAGTGAGTATTTCAAAGACAAAATAATAATAATATAAATCCACAAATGTCGAAATTGAAAACTCATCTAAAACTGATTGTTGAAGAGTACACACAAAATTCCCAAGTTAAAAAAGGAAATATTTGTTTCCTTTTTAACTTGGAATTTTCTCGTCATACCTTGGTTGAGAACCTTAAAGAATTATTTCATTATTCATTGCAAGGTTTATGAATTTTCAAGTTTTCTTTTTTGAGTGGTAGTGCTTTTTAATTCCCCCAGATTCCAATTTAAAACAGAGAAGAACTTCATAAAAATGTACTTCTGTTTTTGAAAAGTATCAGTATGTCAATGATCTTTCAAATTCCAATTTGTTTTTTCGGAAATGAAAAATAAAATACAAAAGGTATTTACTCATTAATTTACTTTTAATCTAAGATTGATTCAATAAAATTGCTTGATGACAAAAAATTTTACTTCTAATTAAAATTAAGCATTTATTTTTCAATAATATCGATATTCACTAGTACCAACTACGTTACTTTCAAGCAAGAAGGGTTGGGGGGCGATTGGCCCAAAAAGTTTGGGAACCACTGGTCTAAAACTATAGAGTAGGGGTGCACAACCTTTTTCAGCGAAGGGCCGCACACGCAACTGGAGCTCTATTGAAGGGCCGCATGCAAGCCCATCATTTGGAGGGTTCATGAAGGGTTGGGTAATTGCTCTCCTAGCTTTGAGAAACTGTCATTTTTTAAAAAATATTTTGTCATAATTTGCATTGAGTACAATCCTTTGACTCCAGGAAAATTTAAAAAATGATGGGCTTGGCATCAGGCACCAGTACTTTGCTGATGTTAATAAATGTATGAAAAATTTTATACACATAATTGAAATATTGAATCTTTTCATTAAATGACTCGGGGGGGAAAACTAAAATCTTAATTCAAACATGAAACTGTAAAATGTTGCATAATACATGATTCAGAGGGTTGATTAAAAGGTAAACCCCCTTTTCAGTGAAGAAAACGTTTTGAGCTTCTGATTCTAAGCAGTTTTTCTTATGACAATACAAAATCAATAATAAGATTCAAAAAATACTCTTGGCAAAGCTGCAAACAGTGCAAAAGCAACTAGGCCACAGTGCAAAGACAAAATTCTACCAAAGCTCTAAATGGCATAAATACCAAAACAATGAGATAACAAAAAAGTAATCATGATACCAAAAATTACAAACTTTATACAATTTAAAATTCAGGGAAATGCCATGAAATCAAAATTTTCAATTGGATGGTTGAGACTGAAATTTATCTACCACTTTTGATGTGTGCGGCTTCATGGTTGATAGTTGAAATTCTAAACATGTTTGCACTTTCCTTAATATTTTTTTTATTATGGAGGTTAAGTTGTTTAGAATTAGAACTCAAAAGCCCAACTATTAGAAACTTGATTTGCATCTATCAGAGATCAGAAAGGCAACTAGCTGTTTCTCGTTTAAGAGCTTCATAAACAAGAACTCCAAACAATTTAATGTTTATAAGTTTTTTACATCGAAGAATATTCATTTGCCACCTGGTAAGTATAAAAATTAAAAAATGGTGGTTAAAAAAATCGTCTTTATTTTGAAAAATGCGTTAGTATTCTTGCTCAACATGATTTGTATTGTACACTACTGCGAAAATAAGAAGAAATATCTTGCCCTGAAAGCCAATGCTAAAAGATTGCGGAAAAATTACAGGTAAACCCTAAAATTATGCTTTACACGTGGCATCGAAAAAACACAGGAAAGTATGTCAACATTGGAAAGCATACAACATTCAAAAATGAAACAAGCAGAATTTTTAACATTCAAGTTGGAAATGTTGGCCTTGAGGAGTGAAATATTAAAAAATATGTAATATTTTTCAAAATGTCGTTTTTTTTAAAGGTCGTGGTTTTTACTGTAACAATTATCTGGTTTGGTGCCTAGAAAACTATAAGGGTCTACTGTCCATAGTAATTGAAAATTGAAATTTTCAGATCTACTCTTTTTCCTTTGTTGACCTGAAATCTTCTTTTGCATTTTCTTTCCTCCTTTGGGTTCAAAAAAAAAAAAAAAAATCTTGAAAAAAAATTTTTTTTTTTTCATTTTTCAACACAAGAAATTAAATGCACTTGCGGGCCGCACATCGCCACGCGGTGGGCCGCATTTGGCCCGCGGGCCGCAGGTTGTGCACCCCTACTATAGAGTAATCAGAATTCCCTTCCCAACCTTCTCAAGAATAATCCATATTTTCGTTTTTTAGAAGTGGTGCACAAAATATGGACTTCACACTCATAGTTTGATCAAAAAGTTTTATTAGTAACGCATAAAAATATCTTTACTGAAAATAAATTTTATAAAGATACTCACTCGGAAAAGGAAGTTATTTTTGACTGCTTACATTTGTTTTGTTTATTGCATCTGACGAAGTGATTGAGTTTACAAACACAACTAAATAGTGGGGGGCTACCAGGGCTTCAGAATGTTCCTATTGCAGTAAAATAGTTGAGGAGTCCGAACTTGGTGATTATTTGAATTGGTAAAGCTTCTTCATCATCATCTTCATTAGAATCTACGCAAGCAAACTATCAAAGATAACGAAATCTTCCATTTCTGGAAAGTTAACATCAGCAAAGTGTTTCACATGGGTGCAAGTTTAATGATGTGTTCAAGACGGAAAATATTTTGAGCCCCCCCCCCCCCTTATGCTACTTAGATAAAAAAATTTTTTTTTTATTTTGCAATTTTTGAATATTTGTGCTTAATTTGATTTTTTTTTTTTGTAACAATGTGAGCCTTTTTTTGGTGAAGTATTTCAAGCATTTTGTTATGTGTGTAGCAAAGGGCGTCCTTCGCGCGTTTTCTACATTGGGGCTCCGAAAACGTAAAATTGAATGAATGTCAATAATATGAACATGAAGGGGGTCCGGGGGCTCCCCCGGAGTTTTTGAAAAAGAAAAAACCCTAAAAACCGTATATACTTGCGTATAAGTCGAAAAATATAATCCAAAAAATGAGGTACAAAGTTAAGGGGTCGACTTATACGCGGGACAGAATTTCTGAAATTTTTTCCCGAATAACTCTTGGAAAAAAACACCCAAAAACGATAAGATTTTTCCGATTCAGTCTAACTATTTTAAACAGAGGCTAAAGAAGTAAATACTCATACATTCTACTGTATTTTTGCAAGGTTTGATTGTGAAATAAAGAATAAATAATTACAATAAACGGACTAACGGCCTGAAAATTGCGGTAATTGCTGTATTAGCGAATTTTCCGATTGATGGGGTTTATATTTTTAAAACAGAATATGATACGACTACATCGCAAAATTTTGTTAGTAATAATGCAAAAAAAAGCAACAGATAGTAAAAATTATAACCGCAAAATCGAACCCTTACAAAAACCGCGATCGTAAAATCGAATCCTTTACAAAAATCGCGATCTCAAAAATGAACAATTTTTGTGAAAAAGAATTACAAGAACGCTCACTGAATTTCATTTTCCTTCTTTTTAAAACTTTTTTTTTTCAAAAAATCATGGGAAAATGTTCCTGGATGGGTCCAGATTTACAAGATTCGCGATCGCAAAAATGAACTCTTTTTGTGCAAAAGAATAACAATTGTGCTGTTTTTAACACAAGAATGTTCAGTGCATTTCATTTTTTTTCCTTTCAAAATGCTTTTTTCAAAAATGGCAACAAAACGTTCCCGATCGTTTCAAAAAGTGCGGTCTCGACTTATACGCGGGTTTTCGATTTTTCCCGATTTTCCATGTCAAAAATGCAGGAGCAGTTGCCCATCGTTAGTTCAAATCGGCTGTAGATTTAACCAAAATCTGATTTTTGTTGCTTCTTCAAAGTCATGTGCTCTGCTCCTGTTGCGTAGAAATTTCATCTTCCCGCCAGCTAACACACGGGGCTCCTGCAGATGATGTCATTTAGTCACCACGCATTCCACTTCAGACATTTCAGTAAACACATGGTTTTCATTTACATGCATGTTAAGCTGAGGGGGGGGGGGGGAATCACAAAGAATAACGATACCAGAAAAGATGATCGAATATTGCGACAAAAGATAATACATTTTCAAATAGAGACAGAAGAAGCTTTATTGAAAACAGAAAATAGTGAACAACTCCAGGTCTACATCAATCAGGTTCAGTTGTACGGTAGCAACAGCATAGCTACTTGAAAGAAATTTCACTGTGCTGCTTGATGCTGAAAGCCACGCCTCCAAAACTGGTTCACAGCAGCACGTTGCATAACAAAACAAAAACTGGAAAGTTCCGAGTTCGCAAGATTCGGCAAGGGAAGATATAAATCAAATATATTTATAGCATTGATGTTAAATGCGTGGATGGATTGGGATAATGATTGCAACAAATGAATTTGATTTTTTTTCAAACATTGAGAAAACAAATTTCTTATGAATTAAAAACTGAAGGAAGTCATTAAATTTCTTTTCCGTCCCGAAATCCGTCTCGCCAATTTCGTCAAGACGGAAATCCGTCTTGAGACGGAAGGTCTTGCATCATGGCAGAAAGAGAAGTACTGTTAAGCAGTACTAGTGTAAATGAATTCTCCTTCTCATACAAGATGAGAAGCAAAGCAATGTGTTATAGGATAAAATTTTGACTTAAAAGGTGTACGAGTATATTCACGCGCATGTGATTTAAAGATCACTTTGTATTTAAAAACACTAAATTATTTTGGAACTTGATGAGAAACTTTGGGATGAATGAATTTGAATTTTCAAGAGTTGACTGTATTTATTGCTTTTCTAAATTTTAATGTATTAAAATCCTTTTACATCGAGCATGAAGGGACTGCAAATTTTGTTCATTGTAATGGGAATTTCGTTGTAATGGAATTCAAGAAATGTAATGGCAATTAAAATATATATTACTTTGTATTGGTATCGACTGTAAAGAGATTTTAGTGTATTTGCTTTTAAAACAAAAATAATGTATAAACCTTAAGAAAAAAAAATAATTTTCTCTTTGACGTTTTAAATAATTTGTTTTCTAAATGCTGGTATCAATTTTTTTTGTCATGTTTCTGAAAATTTTCGAGACACTTCTGAAATGATACTCTCCTTTGAAGCAAAATGCACAAAATACTTCCCTTTAATGGACTATAATTTTATTTTGAGTTAAAATTTAAATATTTTACTGATCTCCAAATGTTTGATGCAATTGCCATTTTGCCAAAAATGCCTAATTTGAATGAAAGTTATTTAAGTAAGACACTATTTTTCTATGTATATTGCTTTAAATAATGTAATATGCTATGTATTGCTTTGAAACTGCAATTTCATAGTTCCTCAAAATTGTTTATTTGCCTTTAAACCCTGGCTGTGTTTTGAATTTTTGTTACTTAGACATTAATTGTGAAGAACTTTGTTAATGGCAATTTATGTGGCAAGCTGAAGCGACCAGTGCCAAATCTTTGATTCTTGTGAGCCGGGACAAAACTTGAAACTGCTGTCCTTACCCATCTTCCTTCAAGCTTTTATATTAAGTTTCAGCGAAAGAAATACAAGAAATAAAATGAATTTTCAACTTTGCCTTGCTTCCTCCTTAGATTCAGCACAGAGGCTGAATCTAGGGGGATAAGTAATAAAAAAAATATATTAGTAACTTTCTAGCCAACTGGTTGCAAAAGTTGCTAGTACTTTTTAACAAACATGTCAATAATATTGAATCAAAATACACTCCTATATTTTTCACAATTGTGCTAAAGCAGGGATCGGCAACCTGAAGTAATTGACAATCTACTTTTGAAGTTTGGGAACACAAAGTTTAAATTGGTGGTGGGGGAGGGGGTGCACGCACTACACTTTAAACTTAAATGGTTGTGTCATGTGATCGATTAAGTTGAGACTATGCTAACTTCAAATTGTAGGTTAACTTTTATCAAAAATACTTTCATATTTACTTAGTAGTGTGCTTTAAATTGCTAACATTATGTTATACGAATGCTGTTAACCGCTTGCCTGATTATCCCGAGTTATCTCGGGCTCATATGAGTTGCAGGTAATTATTATCCCGAGAAAACTCTGGTGAAACTAAATGGTTTTACACCTATAAAAAATTAAAAATTCAACTTAAGACCTACTGTTTGTTTCATTTCCTTGTTTTAAAAAAATGGGGGTTTTTTTTTGCAATTTTTTTCAAAAAAATGTGTAAAGGAAGCGGTTAACTCATATCAATAATTTTTAAATGCACATTGCTTATTATATAGTGACTATAAAAAAATAGGAAATTTCTTTAAGTTTTGATTTAGACATCGAATCTAATTTTGTTCTGGTAAATAATATTACTTAATGGTACTTAATGGACAGAAAGCAAGGTTCAAAATTCCTATGCGATTGACTGATAACGGGCTTGAGATGGACTGGTCGATAGCCATCAACGGGTTATAGACCGCTGTGCTAAAGTATTAAAAATTAGAATGAGTTATCCCTTCTTAGAAAAATATTTTAAATGCTTTTGATGTTAAATTATCTTTTTAAAACAAACTAAAATTTTGTTTTGTTTTTCAGATCTTGGGTTTGTTTCGAGTTCCTCTATATACTATGAAAGACAACTATAAAGGTTTTCCAGCTTTTCTTTCGAACAATTTTGCAGCCAATTCTAAATTACAGCTTTTAAATTTTTTGCTGCATACTAAGATTTTATGCAGAGAAGAAATTGATAAAGCTGTTTCATCTTCACAGGAAACACACTTTAACTTTATATGAATGGAATTGAATAAAATATTTTTGAAATGTATAGGAAAATTTAATAATTATAAATGTATGTAACTTAAATTTTCAAGTTCACATTTTTGTAAAATAATTGTGAAATAAATATCAATGTAATTTACAGACTTAACGTGTTCATTTATTTTGCTCTGATTTAAGTCCATTTATAACAGGTTGCAGTACATTTATACATTGATTCATTAGGGGTGCTAGTTAATGTGTAGCCATTATAGTCCGGCACAAATCCAAAGAGCCCCCCCCCCCCCCTTAAACAGCCAAAGATAGTTCAAAGTTGCATTTCAGGGACTTATTTTTAAAAAATTTCACCCCAGACTATATATTTGCGCTCAAAAATAATGCTTGACCCACTTTCGGAAAATGACTATCTTCAAAACTAGAAGCTGAATCTGCACTCGATTAAAATAAGATATTGCATAAATACAGGGTGGGTGTCCCATTTAAATGTTTCGGAACTTCTAGGATAGTTAGGGCTCCTCCAAATGACTCGAAATCACAGCAATGAGGGGTCAGACATACTTTCCTGATGCAGTTAAATTTGACTTTGCTGGGAGTACTCCAGACTGGTCGGAACTCCTTCCATTAACGATGTCAGGTGTGCATTGTAGATGGTGGAAAAAAACTTTGAACACTAACTTTGACCCATGTGCCTTTTGCTTTTATGCATGTATTATTAAAAAGATTGGTACTTACTTACGCGTTAACTCCACCGCAGCTACAGATTTGGTGGTTAAAAAAAAAAAGCTTTGGTGGTTTATTTGGAGTTTTTAAATAACTGCATGCGATTAGATGCAACAGCAAAAAAAACCCGCTAAATCTGTAGCTGCGGTGGAGTTAATACGTAAGTCGAAAAGATATGTCCCTATCTGAGATAGATTTGTATTGAATTAGAACTGCTTGATTATCAATGATAACTTAAAAAATCATCTCTAGAACTTAATTGGACGGAGTTACAACTAGTAGTAAATTATTGTTTTATAGCATTACATTTTTTTGCAGTTTATTTTTGAGGTAAATAAATAATATTGGATGGAAAAACTTTTTCAATTTATCATGTATGCTAATTAAAAATAGAAGGAGCTTGTTTAAAACAGACTGATAAAGTCGCAGCTATACTAACCAGTATATTCTTTGTTACCCATGGGAAAAGGCAAAATGACAAACCTGGTTTTAGAACAAATAAAAAATACACAATTAAGGAAAATATAATTTCTACTATTAAACATAAAAAATTATTAACTCATACATGGTTGATAAAGGGAAAAAAATAAAGTAAAGAGACATGGTCAAATTAGAAAAGATATAATTTTATTTGAAAAAAGTACAACCCTTCATACCTTGAATATAGTTTTTACATTGTATTCTGAGCTGCCATGCAGATGCATTTATGTCATCATTTTGTCATTTTTCACAGCACTGTACGAACTAAACAAATATCTATGTGTTATGTAAAATTTTATCCTGGAGGCCACAGCATTTGTCTTCCTCCAAGAACATGTACATGCAAATGATAAACAGATTGGGAACCATCTTTTCCATTGTTTATAACTGAAAATTAAATACAAATTAAGTCATAAAAGCTATTATTTATAGGAAGGCATTCTTATTAAAGCAATAACGCAAATACTTGTTGGTTTGAGTGTTCTAATTGTTCAGGAAAACTGACACTTCGAACATAAATTCTGCAGAGGGGGGAAATCTTAATTTTCCCAAATAAATTTCCTAATTTTATCAAACTCTAAAATACAAGCAAGCACAAGTATCATACTTAATTTATTATATCCAATAAGCAGAGCATCATGGAAAAATATTTTTAAGCTATATTTAAATAGGAGAAATGCAATGTTGAAATATTATCTTCCCATTTGCCAAATAAGAAAACGTTTTTGGAGGCCACCATGACCTCCCACAACTTTCCATCGGAGATTTGGGGTGCCGCATGTAAAATTACACTTACACATATCTTCAATGAAAGTTGAATTTTTCCTAACAGTCATAAGTTTGCCTACCAGGTAGTTCTTTTCAAAACTTTAAAGTTTTGTATCCATACATCACTGCCAAATGAAATTATTTTTTCCAATAAATAACACATTTACGACAAAAACCAAACTTTTATCCACAGTTTAAAAATGATTATTTTTTTTTCTAAAAATTCTGTTCACATGTAAAAACTGGCTTGTGTCGCATTAACCTAATAAAATGTTGCAACAAGTTTACAAAGGGCTAATATCGATTCATGTGCAGGAAACATTTTTAATGAAAACAACAAACTCTAGCTATTTTAACTTCTGATGTTTGCAAATTGTAGAAAGTATTTTTTTTACAAATTTATTGGGGTTAAATGCTGCTATTTTTGTTTTATACAGCCAAATATAGAGGACCGGTTGCAATTCATGTGTTAAAGTGAATTGCATACATAAAAAAATTTGCCTGATTAACTTAAAATACAACTGTCACGTCAAAAAGAAAAAGAAAAAACAAATACTTACAAGCAACAAGTAAATCAAGTTGAAATTCCAGACCCTTGTTCCTTAATGCTATTTTTGTATAACATTCATAATGAATACAAATAAAATGGTTAATTGAAGTCCATGCAAAAGTATAGCTTTTAGAAACACAGTGTAATCAGCTGCTTGAATGTGAAAATTTTAATTTATCAGAAACTAATTCAATTTTTTTAATATTGGATCATTTATTTATAATTCCCATTTGTATAGGAGTGGACAATTCAGTACTTCAATACTAATTTTCAATTATTTCACATAAAATATGGTTTACTCGCTCAGGCACATGGCATTGTAAAAGAATACACATTTGGGTCATTGTGTATTACATAAGCAAATACATGAGTTATTTCAGCTAAAATGGCACAAATAAATTCCGAGACTTTGGAAATTGTTTTTTAGAATTTTAATAATTACCACCAAATCACTGTACTTTTTTATTCAGTCTCCATTTAATTATGTGTAATAGAGTCTCAATTGTTAGTGCAAAAGCCATTCACAAAACAAATATTTTCTTTGTCAGAAGAAAATGACCTGTCCCATTTTCCAATTGTGATTTTCCAATTGAATCAAAAAATGAATTGAATCAAATGATTAAAAATGAAGCTGAAATGCAACGACAAAGTTAATTACACCGTATGGAGCGAAAACTGCTTCTGACACAATTTCTACTGATTCTAATGTAATTTAAAAAAATCTCTGAAGAAACACTATTATTTATCCATGTCTCAACATTTCTTATGTTTCAAATCGTCGACTTTATTGTTCAAAAATAAAATAAATAATTACATTGAATCTGATAGTTTTTAAAATAAGTATAAGTAGTATAACTACCATGGTTAGTTTGCTACAGTGAATTCTATAGTCAGAAACTAAGATGAGCTTAATTCTTTTCCTATGATAGTTAACTTGAGCTGTTGAATGTCCACTCTGTTACAATTGTATTAATTTTGAGGAAAAAAAAATTTTTTTTCCTTAAAATTGCACATAGAATTACAAATTTAGGCTGTTTATTTCATTTTCTGCTTGTTCTGTACTCATAACTTTTCTTTATGATTAGAAAGATACTTTTAAAGGCTCATTTGCGTATTCTGTAACGCAAAATGGTCGAAGTATTCAAAATCCCTTCATAAATGACTCTAGTATAAGTCATTTCCACTTTATTATAAATACATAATTAGAGAATCAGTAAAAAAATGATTAGTTGGCAGAAATTATTTAAATTGATAAATTTAAGTCAACAGTTTCAGACATGATTTGTACCATTTTCGCTGGAATGACCCAGCAAAAAGTTAAATACAGTACTCGCTAACTCACATCAGAGAAGCACATAAAGAAATCAGAAACAATGCTAGCAGGGTATTTAGCTGTTTTTTTTTCCTTTATGCAAATTAAAGATTACATTTATCAGCATTTCAGATTTGAAATATTAAATGAACATATTTTAAAATTTTGATACAAAATTCTTACCAACTCTATAACCACTAGACAAATCTTCTTTGTCCGCAACCTTTCTGGCAACTTGCAATAAATGGCCTAAAAGCTATAAAAGAGAAAGAAAAGATAAAATAGGAATTTAAATCTACAAATATCAGCTTTTTGGGGCCGTGGTAGCCCGATCGGTAAGGCATTGGACTCGTGACCGGAGGGACCCGGGTTCGATCCCCAGCCGATAGAAGATCCACCGTCTTGATTAATGGTGGCTGGGGGACGTTAAAAATGTTGTGGTCACAAAGTCCTCCAAGTGAAAAGATACCTCTGGGGGTGCTGGGCCAAGGGTTTGCTCGACCCTTGGTTCTGGTTCAAAAAGAACAGAGCGCTCTTCAGGGTCCTATCTCAGTTGAACCACGAGTTGTGGTATGTACGGGGGACCCTGGAGTGTGTGTTGTTGGAAACATCAGCTTTTTAAAGTGAAGATATCTTGCCCATTTTGTTTGTCTGATATATTAGATACAAGGGGAGAGGCAAAATGGGACATTTGCCTATTGTAACTAACCCTTTGAGGTGCAGTGGCTTTATTTGAAGCCACCATTTTAAAAATCATGTATACAGTCCACTCTCGTTATCTTGAAGTACTAGGGACCAAGAAAAATATTCAACGTAACCAAAGTTGAGAAACTGAAAATTTAAAATTATTTCTTTTATAAGACACTCGTAACAGCTATTAGAAAAACACACCCATAAATGCACAGAAAAGAACGAAAACTCCTGATTTCTTTCCCTGAAATACAAAAACAGGACTCTAATTAGAAAACAAAAAAAGTCATTAAAAATATTGTTAAAAATTGTTGCACTTTTTTTTTTGCATTTTTCTAAAAGTTGAGCAGAGCTCTGCTCTCAGCCGATTTTTTTCAAGTAAGGAATTTAATTGGTTTAACCTTCTCCCAGAGAACAGTTAGGATACTGCAAAAGGATAATTTCCACTTACTAAACAAGGGAAGGGTGAGTCATGGGTAGGCTTTGTATAGCTAATCCCTCTTCAAATTCTGTTCTTTCTTCCCCTTTTGTATTAAGTTCTAATGGAGCTACTCTAAAGAACTTATCTTCAAATAACTGCAGAGAAAAAGTTAAACAACAAATGCATTTCAGCTGTTTCCATTGTCTGGAGTTGACTGGGAGCATACTAATTAAATTAAACTCTCAGTAGAGGAAGAATTGCTTCCTTCGTCATGGAAGGAGCAAATTGTAAACATGACATTAAGAATTCCCTCAGACAACTGAAGGTCAAGTGGTTGGTTGGTTTTGCTTCTAAAAACCGAATAAGCAAATATGAGGACAATAAATGTTCTGAAAAGGCTGCTTGAGACTACAAGATAAGCAGAGTGACTTCGAGTTCACAAAACAAAATTTCACTGTACAACATTTACAGCAATTTGAGACCATACAGGAAATTCGAGTTAAGTCTAGTCAGGGACGTAACTAGAGGGGGGCAGACGGGGCTCGTGCCCCGGGTGCCTGATATTAGGGGCGCTGAACTGGCTAAGTAACTGCATAATTTTCTTTTCATTATTTTTTTTTAAAAAGACAAATTTTTAAAAGACAGCTCTCCCTCTGAAAAGAAAAAATCTCAATGAAGGCACTCAGAAAGTTAAAGAAATGTCTTAATGTGGGAAAGATTGACGGAGAGAAAGTGAGGAGGGTGCAGTAAATGGCCTGAATATATATATCTATATATTTTAGAGAGTGACCAATAAAAGTGTTTCACTTGTCCCTTTGGTTTTGAGAAAGTATTGTATGTATTTAGTTGTGCTTTTTATTCATTTTCTACGCAATATACATTAAGTATACCTGTATATGACGGTCCAGACGTTGGCGTTATCATTTTTTTCGACCAATATTTTATTTTATGTTAATGGGGGAGGGGGGGCGCCGAAGCGAAGTCTTGCCCCTGTTCGAAAAAGGTCTAGTTACGTACGTCCCTGTGTCTAGTTAAGAAATAGTAAAAAAGTCTAGTAAAGAAAGATGTAAACAGAAAGTGATGAACCCCGACTTGTCAGATCTGGAAACTTCATCCAATGATCAAAAAAAAAAAAAAGCTACAAACTAAATGAAGACTGTTTAAGTCCCAAATACAGGGCTTGATTGCTGTTTCATTCGATAGCTCAGTTTAAGAAACACAACACAAGTTCTCGAATGGACTGTTTTATTGCACGGCTTCTCTAAGCGCATACTCACACACTCTCTCTCTCCGTTACATATTAGCAGACAACTGCTTCTCCTTAAAGTAGGTGGCGCTGCGATAGGCATGCAAACGCAACAATTGCTGAATAGGCCAACTAGACCATGGCCTCCAAATAGCTAAAATTGTTTTAGTTAATGGCTAAAGTTGTAAGCATTTATTAGAAGGGAGAACAAAAAAAAGGTGTTTGGTCTACTGCCTCCCGATATCTTAATCAGGTACTGTTCAAATATACATTATGCAGAATTGCATTGGGCAGAAGCACTGAATGATAAACTGTACATAATTAATGGGAGTTTAAACCTAAATTCTAAAAGTAAGAGTGTTGTCATAATTATTATTAGAAGCCAAATGGCTAGCAACAATATTTCTCCACAGGGTGGACCTGTTGCATACATGGCTGTTGTAACTCTCTTACCTTGAAGTAAGATATATGTCACATAAAATTCAGTTTAAAAATTACTAACAATAAATTTTGTAAATGCTTTGAGGTACTCTTTTTATGCAGTATATAGAGAATAATTTATAAAACATAAAATAATAAATGCATTTTCAAATTGTTATGCACTATTGCACCACTAATTATAAAAAGAAAAAAAGAAAGGAAGAAAATCATCACCTCAGTATCAGCATCTTCAGCATCACTCAAGGAAGGAATAACTTTTCTAGGTATCACCAAAAAATGCACTGGAGCTTGAGGTGCTACATCTCTGAATGCCATGCACTAAGAAAAAAGAAATGGAAAAAAAAACTTAGAACATAAAGCAGTAATTGGTACCACAATAACCATAACCTATAAAGGAATGAATATTGCTGAATTTTGATGTAATTATTTTTCATAAATTAAGTATATTTGAGAAAAAGATTTGGAGATGCCAGAGGAATGACTTTTTGATGAGTTCAGAATTTTCTTAGGAAAAGATTTAACAACTTATATTTTTAATATGAACAGAAATATTTTTAAAAACAAGACCACTCGTTACTAAAGAAAGGGACAAACTAAAAAAAAATATGAGAAAGATAGATCCATGCAGTAGGAAAATGTTGGCGAATCCTATATGCTCATTTGTTTCATATCTTCTCCTTCAGTGCTACAACAGCCCTAAGTGTGCCCTGGCTTTCTGAAGAGTTTTCTTTCATGACTCTCTTTTCTTGGCCATGGCCTTCCATTTATTTACTTCTATGGTAGCAAAATCTTTTTCCAAGCAATCAATCAATCTGAGGTTGGATCGACCCTTAGTTCTAGCTCCAGTGGGTTTGGCCAAAAAAATTTCCTAATCGAGCTTCCACTGCTCACTCTCATAATGTGACTAACACATTTCAATCTTGGAATTTTTATGAATTTGACCATGTTATTTTCCTTATTAGTTATACATTGGTAAAAAAAAAATGTTATAAAAAAATTCTTCTTAATAACATGTAGTACTTATATATAGCTACTATTATTTTCTATTCAGTTTAAATAACTTTAAATTTATATATCTTTAAAGCCTAAGCTTTTAGAAACTAAAAATGAGTGTATTATTTTTAGCTTGTTCTTTTCAACATAAAAAAAAAGACAAAATTGCCAGAAATTTAGTGGCGTGAAAAGTAAAACTATTATCATAGATAAAGCTTCAAAAAAATCATGACCAAAGATGGATAACGGTATTATTTTTTATTTTTTAAACCAAGAATATTACAATATATTTAGCATTATCTTTATAATGCTAACCTATAAGACTCAATCTTCTATAAACTGTACAACTTTTAAGAAATGAAGGGGCAAGTGTATAAAGGTGATATGTGACAATTTTAGTTTTAATTGCTTTTTACCATGCATGAAGGTGTTAAGGTAATAATTTTTTTTTTTTTTTTGGAAACTTTTTCTAGAAATTAAAAATATTTTTACATATCGCCTTTATTCACTTGCCCCTTCAACTGTGTATGTGAGTTAACACAATTGAACATACACTAATTTGAATTTGTGTAAGTCGGCGAAATTCAAAGGTCATATATCACCTTTATCCACTTGCCCTTCAAATGTACAATAAGTTTTAGAATTTAAAAAAAAAATCCTTCTATTTTGCCTTGTTTCTGAACTCTTAATTAGCAATTATATATTGAAAAATTTTCATTTATCCATTTTAACTCGAAGCTTTTAAATAAAAATTACTAATTACAACACATTAAAAAAGAGTACCAAACCATTCTTAAAAACGCAGCTGTTACGCAAACTATGAACTAGGAGAAGTGCACAGTAACTCCCTTTTTTTTTCAATATGAATAATATTTACTCATGAATGACAATTGTATTGCATAATTTGAGTTTCAATACACATTGCAGTTAAAAGTTATTCTGAAAGGCCAATATATTGATAAACTCTGAATATTAATTTTTTAAACTTGTGAAATGATCTATAATACTAAAATCTATATAATGCAAAAGTCTTGGATCCCAAGGTGTGTGTTATTATGATCTTTTGCTGTACTTATTATTCCACAAAAATATAGAGAGACAATGAACACACACACAACATTTACAATACTGTTTTCATTAAGGAAACTCCCTTTGAGTAATCCCCATCTCTACATGAAGAAAATAAATAATTGCAAAAAAGTTAAAACTTTCTGAGCATTGGGGAATAATCCTACCTTCTTTATCCCCTCCCATAAATATGCCCCTACTGAAGATGTAAAATTTTAAATCCAATTTTAAAATCAACAACAGCACCAACAAGAGAAATGTCCCCATTTCCATTGGGAAACTTTAATTTTGTCTGGGTTTTTAGAAATCATCCCTTTTTATTTGAACTTTTTTTTTTCTTTGTGGAACAAAATTTTAACCAGAAAAAAGACTAGTACTTGAAAGTTACCTGAGCAAAAATAATGTTAAAACTCACTAACACCACATTTTTCAACAGAGCAAAAACAACTTTCACTTACATGTAGTAATATGTAAAACATTTATACATCCTCAGCATTCAGTTTTTCAGCTATAGAAATGTTACTACAGTGGACCCTAGTTAATTGAATCAGCTGCTTTAATGAATCAAATCGTAAAACACAGAACAAAATCCAACTTTATTGAATTAGCCAATTTATTGAATAAAAAAAATGTTTATAACAGACATGATTCATACAAGTGGGCAGCCACTGTATTAGACTAGTAGAAGACAAAAATCATGCTTTCAGTATTGCCAGACTGAGGGGTGAACCAGGGGGGGGGGCGTTGAACCATAGCATTGCCCGGAGGCCGTGGTAACCCGATCGGTAAGGCGTCGAACTAGTGTTCGGAGGGACCCGGGTTCGATCCCAGTCGATCAAAGATCCACCGTCTTGATTAATGGTGGCTGAGGGACGTTAAAAATGTTGTGGTTACAAAGTCATCCAAGTGAAACGATACCTCTGGAACTGCTGGGCCAAAGGGTTTGCTCGATCCTTGGTCTGGTTCAAAAAGAACAGAGTGCTCTTTAGGTTCCTATCCCGGTTAAACCACGAGTTGTGGTGGGTATGGGGGACCCTGGAGTGTGTTAAGGTGTGATATGTGAAGGCATTACCCCGGGCGACAACTTCTAAAGAGTCGCAGATCGATCTTTTTTCATCTGTGTTGAAACTGGATATAAAAACTCAAAGGAAAACGTAAAAAAGCAGTACTTTTAAGATTTTCCCCGGCTTGAAAAAATGGAAGGTCCAGCCCTGCTTTTGAGTTCGGCATTGTTTTCAATTCCTACATTTTTGAGTTAAAATAATTTTTTTGAGGATAAAGTAGGTGTTGAATATTCATTCCATACTCATGTCCTCTGTATTGATAATGCAGTTCTATGTAGCCCTAAAAACAAGCATGCAATAAATTGCAATATTTATACTTTATCAACACATTCCTTCCAAGTAATTTATTTCCAATGTACTACTTTTTAATTTTATTTCTTGTAGATATTTTGGATAAAGTGTACCTATTTTTACAAATAGCATTGATGAGTAAAATAAAAATCTTTTGAAAAGGAAAAATTTTAAACTTACTTTACTATCTTCATACAGTATATCAGCTGGTATTGTTTTATCCAGTATCTTTGAAAATATTGTAGGTTTAAACGCATTTTTCGCTGCTGTTCGAGCTTTGTCTACTTCGCTCTCACCATTACAACTTGATGTCTGAAACTAAAACAATAAAAGTTAACAATAATTTAACTCATGAACATTATTAAGCTTTAAACATTATTTATGCAGTAGTTATCAAACATTTTAACCTTGTCATGTATTTAAAATTTTCTAAAAATCTTGAAACAAGTTCTTAGTTTTCAGTACTTGTGCCATCCACATCAGTGTCTCTCAACTTGGTTTGCATATAATAAGTTCTGATCTGCACAAAATATTCTATTTCACAGCAAATATTAAACTTATAGAGTATAACTCTGCATTGAAGCATTCACTGTATAACACTCCAGGATCCCCCATACCTACCATTATAAATTTATAAAAATTAAGCAAAAATTATTACCCAATTACCCATAATGTTTTCTTCTTTAAAATACTCAAAGTTTCTAAGAGAAAAATTATGCGTGTATTCTCATGTATGCAGGGACGGATTGGGATGAAAATTCAGCCTTGGCATATTTTTTCAGATGCAGCCCGGGGGGGGGGGGGGTATCTGCCGGTGAACTAACATCATGAACTTCCCCAAATTATTATACCCAAACAATTTTGAAATTTATTTACTGAGACCACACTGAGGGCAGTAGCAGAATGCAATTGAATATAAGTTTGATCGCGAGTGTATTTATTACTCAGAACGAATTTTGTAGTTTTAAAAATGTATTTTAAAACTAATCTTCAAAAATGTTGGGGGAAAAATTAAAGTCGAGGGGGGTATTCAACCTTCCATTTTCCATATCGAAATTTGTAAAGGGCACCTGTTATATACATCAATTAATAGTATAGAAAAGGGGGTTCAAGCAGTCCTCCCTCGGGAAATTTTTTAAATTATTGTAGATCCAAAAATGCAGTTTTAGACGATCTTTGGTAAAATTCAGGGGACGAGGATTCGAGGAAAATTTTCGAATTAATCTTCTTAAAAATACAATTTAGACAATCTTTGGTAATCTAAACGAGGCTCCAGGGAGAGACCTTTTTCGAAATTGAAATCTTAAAAACGAAAATCTAATCATCTCCGATTATGATAGGGAGAATGGGATCGGAGACACTCTCTCGAAAATTTGTTTTCGAAATTTTGGCTCTAAACAAGCAGTTTTCGAAGACCCTTGATGATATAGGGGCAAAGAGATGTGGGCAGGGGCGGATGGGGCCGGCGGGCAGCCGGGCATTTTCCCGGCGGGCCGCCTGTGGTTCGGCCGGTCTAAATTTTACAACTTGTGGCGTTGTTATTCTTTTTTAAGTTTTTTAGTCGGCCGGTCGGCCTATCTAAATTTTAAAACTTGTGCCGTTCTTTTTTTTTTTTTTTTTTTAGTCGGCCGGACGGCCGGTCTAATTTTTCAAATTGTGGCGGTTTTTTTTATTTTTAGTCGGCCGGTTGGCCGGTCTAAATTTTAAAACTTGTGGCGCTCTTTTTTTTTTAGTCGGCCGGACGGCCGGTCTAATTTTACAAATTGTGGCGTTTTTTTTTTTTTATTTTTAGTCGGCCGGTCTAAATTTTAAAACTTGTGGCGTTCTTTTTTTTTAGTCGGCCGGACGGCCGGTCTAATTTTACAAATTGTGGCGGGTTTTTTTTTTTATTTTTAGTCGGCCGGTCTAAATTTTAAAACTTGTGGCGTTCTTTTTTTTTTTAGTCGGCCGGACGGCCGGTCTAATTAAACAAATTGTGGCGGTTTTTTTTATTTTTAGTCGGCCGGTTGGCCGATCTAAATTTTAAAACTTGTGGCGTTCTTTTTTTTTTTTAGTCGGCCGGACGGCCGGCCTAATTAAACAAATTGTGGCGGTTATTTTTATTTTTAGTCGACCGGTCGGAAGGTCTAAATTTTAAAACTTGTGGCGTTCTTTTTTTTTTTTTTTAGTCGGCCGGACGGCCGGTCTAATTTTTCAAATTGTGGCGGTTTTTTTTATTTTTAGTCGGCCGGTTGGCCGGTCTAAATTTTAAAACTTGTAGCGTTCTTTTTTTTTTAGTCGGCCGGACGGCCGGTCTAATTTTACAAACTGTGGCGTTTTTTTTTTTTTTATTTTTAGTCGGCCGGTCTAAATTTTAAAACTTGTGGCGTTCTTTTTTTTTAGTCGGCCGGACGGCCGGTCTAATTTTACAAATTGTGGCGGGTTTTTTTTTTTATTTTTAGTCGGCCGGTCTAAATTTTAAAACTTGTGGCGTTCTTTTTTTTTTTAGTCGGCCGGACGGCCGGTCTAATTAAACAAATTGTGGCGGTTTTTTTTATTTTTAGTCGGCCGGTTGGCCGATCTAAATTTTAAAACTTGTGGCGTTCTTTTTTTTTTTTAGTCGGCCGGACGGCCGGTCTAATTAAACAAATTGTGGCGGTTATTTTTATTTTTAGTCGACCGGTCGGAAGGTCTAAATTTTAAAACTTGTGGCGTTCTTTTTTTTTTTTTTTAGTCGGCCGGACGGCCGGTCTAATTTTTCAAATTGTGGCGGTTTTTTTTATTTTTAGTCGGCCGGTCTAAATTTTAAAACTTGTGGCGTTCTTTTTTTTTTTAGTCGGCCGGACGGCCGGTCTAATTTTTCAAATTGTGGAGGTTTTTTTTAATTTTAGTCGGCCGGTTGGCCGGTCTAAATTTTAAAACTTGTGGCGTTCTTTTTTTTTTTTAGTCGGGCGGATGGCCGGTCTAATTTTACAAATTGTGGCGGTTTTTTTTTTTTTTTATTTTTAGTCGGCCGGTCTAAATTTTAAAACTTGTGGCGTTCTTTTTTTTTAGTCGGCCGGACGGCCAGTCTAATTTTAAGTTGTGGCGGTTTTTTTTATTTTTAGTCGGCCGGTTGGCCGGTGTAAATTTTAACACTTGTGGCGTTATTATTAATATTTTTTTTTAGTCGGCCGGACGGCCGGTCTAAATTTTAAAACTTGTGGTGTTTTTGTTTTTTTTTCCTCTTTGCTGCAACAAGCGGCCTGTCTGAATTTTACCACTTACGCCATTTAAAAAAACAATATGTTTGTGCCGTTTCATTTCATAAAATCGTAGCAAGCGGCAAAACGGAAACAAAAATGTAGAGTTAGGCCGAAGTTTGTTTCTCTCACTAGACACTTTTTCTTCAACTGAGAAACCTTTAGTTCCAAAAACATCTTTTGAGTACTTATCTAAAAAAATTGCAAAATTTAATGAAGCTGCAACTCCAGAACGACTAGAGGAAGAATACACTAACTTCGCTCAAAATTGGCCTAAGCTTAGAAAAATTATTAAAAATCAATATGAAATATATGAGTCGCAAGAGCAAGAAAACAGTGATGATGAAAAATAATCAGACCATGAAATTGATGAAAAGCTTGCTTCCATTTTTTGCAAAAACTGTCAAAATTGCGTTAGTTGCTGTTATAAAGTACTCATTAAGTACAACTTGTTCAAAGATTGTTATTCAGCTTTAACTACTGCATATCAATATTTGTTAACGCTACCTATTACTCAAGTGGTTTGCGAAAGAAGTTTCTCCAGTTTAAAGCTCATAAAAACTATCATACGTAATAATTTAGCTGATGAACGGCTAGAGTCATGTATGCTCATGAAAATAGAAAAAGATTCTTTGCAAAATATTGATAATGAAGCAGTGATTGACAAGATTGCTCTAAAAAGCGAAATTCTAAAAAAATAGTTATTACATTGATATTGTCATATTTCTAAGCTACAGTGCACTTTTTAAAACAACTTCTTCCTTCAAAAGCTTTTTTCTCAAATTTAAGTCTTAGTTTTGTCGCCATTCTGTGAATCAGAAGTGTTATTTCTTAGTTTTACATATTCAATTATAGAACCTGTATTATCTTTAAAAGTATGCCATTTTGTACATATGTATAAGTAGTTTTTTCATTTTTAATGCAAAATATTGCTTTCCAATGTCATTAAAATGTCATACTTTTTCTTTTTTTCCCCGATGCAGCTTTTTGAGTTAATCAAAGTGAACAATTTGCTGGTTGTTTTTTAATTATGTATAATTAACAGTTTTACTTTTAATGCTAAGGAAGATCCTTCAAGGCTTGAATTAAAATGTTCGTCACTGTGAAAATTCCTGTCTTCACTTAAAAAAATTACTTACGTAACATTTTTTTTAAGTTGAAAAAAAGGAAAAGGTAATAATTTAGTTTGTATATATTATTTGCATCATGCGTGCTTCATATTCATTAAAATAATAATTGTAAATAAATATTATAAAATATGTTACCTTCATATGTAGTCAGTTTCTGAAAAGTATGGATATTTTGAGGTTCATCATTGCTAAATTTTCACAGAATTAGATTTGTTTTTAGTACGCCACTCTCAATAGTTGTTAAGTATTGTAAAGCTAGTTCAATATAGGGTTTTTTTCATTTTTATACACATGCTACTTAATTAATTACGTACAATACAGTTTGTCATCATGTTGTTAGTTTCTGAAAAGTTTGTAAATAACTTTTCCGATCGGAATGAAAAGTTTGAGAATAGATATAAGTTTAGAAATCGATCAGTGTTAAATTTCAAAATTTCCCTCTTTTTCACGAAATTATATTTTCTCTTTTTTTCTTTAGAAAGCAGTACGCGCTTGAAGGTGTCTTAAATATTGCATCTTTTTTTCAATGCTGAGCGTTTCTATGTTTTACAAATGTGCATACATTGTTGAACTGCTTATTTAATTCACATAAAACTATAACATTTGTACATCCTAAAATGTGTTGTCACTATATTTAATTGTTGTATATGAATAAACTCAAGCTAGATATAAAAAAAAAGTAAGTCAATTGAGACGCAGTTTAAACTTTCGGTCTTCACTTTCGTTTTACTAAGCAGCCTTTTTAGTTGACGAATAAATAAACCGTTTCAAAGTTCATCATCTTTACTTAATGAATTTTCTTTAACTACTTCGTTATAAAAATAAAAACAGAAACTGTACGTTTTAAAACATGTTATCGTCATGTTATTAGTTCCTAAAAAGTATGCTTATAACGGATTTACTTTCAGTAGGGGAGGGGGTGGGGGATACATTTCTGCGTAAATGTAAATTTAAAGATCGATCAGTGTTAAATTTATAACTCTCCCCATTTTCACATAATTATATTTTGCCCCAGTTAAGGTCTCAAACATATACGAGACACCATAGCTTTATTTCAATCCTGTGTATATATTCAGTTGAGTGTAAGAAATTTCAAAATCAATGTCTGCCTTCAAGCTTTTGAAATGTGCGTTAAAAATGGATTTACTTTCTATGCAGCAAAAGATTTTGTATAAATGATTATGAACAGCCAGATCAGTGTTCAAGTTCCATTAGTTGATCTTTGTCGCAATTTTTCTTACGAGAAGCAGTACGCGATCGAATGCGTAGTAATAGTGTACCATTATTTCAATGTTCAATTACTTATTTATATTTATGTATATTCTGTAAGTATTAAACATTTGTAGTAGTAAATTTTTTGAATTTGTGTACGCATAGTGGTTTTATATTAAATAGAAAAAAAATGTTTGGTTTGTGTGTAAATTTGCATGTTCATCATTGAAATTTTTAAATGCAAAAGAAAGCATAATTTTGAATTAAAATTTACGAACATTTTATATATCAGGGGCCGGTCTGTGATAAACGCCCGGGCCGGTGCGGGGTGCTCCATCCGCGG
>JAXGGA010004170.1:15000-17500 GCA_038373865.1 Uloborus plumipes | reverse complement strand
AGGAAAAAGATAAAGGCCACTTAAAGGTAATAATAAAAATTATAAGAGGTAAAATAAAAAGAAAACAAATAAAAGAATGGAAATAAAAAGAAGAAATACTACCACAAAAAAGAAGCCTAAAAAACTAAGAAAAAACAAGAAAAGTAAATAAAAAATAAATGACCTAAAAACTAGACAAAATGATTGAAAAAGAACGAAAAAATCTATGATAGAAAAAATGAATTATGAAGAATAAATAAGAAAAGAACACTAAATAAATCAAAAGAAGAAATCATAATTAAAACCTAATTAAAAAAAAATAATATGATATTATTAAGGAAAGTATAAGAATAGGTACGATAAAAAACAAGTAAAAAAAAAACTCTTAAAGAATAGAAAAAAAAAATACAAGAAATCAAAAAAGTAAACTGGGTCTCTCTTCTTGACACACTAGAAAAATAACAAACATAAATATCTAAAAAATTAAATAGATGACACTAACTGTAAAAAAAACTAAGAACAAATTAAGAGAACACTACACATAAAAAAAAAAAATATAAACTAATATTAAAAATAGAGTAAAAACCTATAGATTAAAATACAAAATAAAAAAAAAAAAAAAATTGAAAAATTAAGAAAAAACAAAATTGAGAAAACCTATAAAAAAAAGAAGAAAAAACTAAAAATAAAGAAGAATAAAAAATCTAAAAATAAAATTATTTATAAAAAGAAAATAAGATTAAGATAAAAAATAGAAAAAATATAGACAAGGAAAAAATCGGAAATAAAATAAAGAAATAAAAAACCTAAAGAGATAATATAATAAAAAATAAAGGTAGTAAGACAAAAAAAATATAAAAAAAAAGAAAAAAATAAAAAATAAAAAAAAAATTAAAAAAAATAAAAGACAAAACATTAATAAACATAAAAAAAGAAAGCAAAAAACATAAATCCTAATAAAACATTTTTTTAAATGAAAAGCATGGAAAAGGAATAAAAATAAATAATGTAAAAAACAACTACAAACATAAATAATAGATAAAAAATACCCCTCTATAAAAGCCTAAAAGTAAAAAAATAACAAAAATAAAATTAACAGTAAATAGAAAAAAAACTAAAAAATACGACTAATCAAAAATAAACTAAATAATAAAGAAATAAAAAAACCTAAGAAAGAATGTACAGGCGATAAAAATTAATAAAGATACAAAAAATATTGAAAGCGAACTAAAAAAAGACTAAAAAAGATAAATAAAGTACGAAAAAAAAAGAATAAATAAAAAAAATGAAATATGAAAAATTCGACATAATTAATCGGATAAAAAAGATATAAAAAAAAAATTGAAAAAGAAGTTAAAAAAAAAATACAATAAACAGTAGATTTACTAAAAATAATGATAAAAAAGAGTAAGAATAAAAAAAGAAAAAGAATGAGGAAAAATATAGCGGCAAAAAAACAATAAACACCTAAAAATAACAGAAAAAAATGTAAATTTTAAACTCATCTAAGAGACTAAAAAAAAAGAATGAAAATATGAGGACAAAATATAAAAAAAAATAAAGATATAAAGAAAGAAAAAAAACTAAAACCTAAGAACACTAAAGAAGGATCCTAAAAATTCAAAAATAAGAAAGTAAAAGGAATAAAAATGACAAATCAAAGCATAAAAAAAAAATAAAAAAAAACTAGAATTACACCATAAAACAAGAAACACATAAAAATAGAAAACATATAATGAGAAAAAAAGAAAAATATACCCTAATAAAAAAGTGAAAAATAAAATCACCACTAGTGAGGAATAAAAATAATGAAAAAAGAAATAGAAATAATAAAAAGAATAAAGAAATAAAGAAAATAATTCAATATAAATAAAAAATTAAAAACAGCAAGAAAAAATCTGAAAAATGAAGATATATAAAGAAAAAACAAAAGAATAAAACAAAAAAGAAAATGAGATCCCTAACAAGAACGAAATATTTAAAACGTTTGAAAAAAACACGGAGCGGGAGGAAATGGAGGCGGGTCGAGGGCGGGTAGTAAAAAATGGAGGCAGAGAAAAAAGAAAAATTAAAATAAAAAAGTAAATATAAGAAAAATTATATTAAAGTCATAATAAAAAGAGACTTAAACACCTTACAAATATAAAAAATAAGATAACAAAAAAAAAAACTATAAAACCTAGAGTAATAAAATCCTAAAAAAATCGTAGAAATAGATAAAAAAAAAAAATAAGAGTAAAAAATAAAATAGATCATATGAAAATGAAATAAATTATAGTGATTAAAATTAAAACTGAAGAAAAAAATAAGGAAACACCTCGCCAGCATTGTTTTCTACACTTGGACATACTATAGATTACAAAGAACAAAATTACACAATAACACCAAAACAGAAACTAACACAAATAACAGATGACCAAATTAAAAATAAAGAAACAAAAAATAAATAATATAATTTATACGATAATAAAAGAATAGCAAATAAACTACTAACCTACACATGGACAAAATAAAAATAGAT